>CAJDYZ010009764.1:4312-15272 GCA_903986555.1 Heterotrigona itama | reverse complement strand
TCGGGCCTCAGGTTTTACCAGGACCGTGGAAAACGTGAGAATTCTTGCAACACAAATTCTTCGGTCAACAATGAATATTGCAATGGAGAAAGCATTTTCACGGGGAAAACGGAGTAAACAGATCGCTACTTTAACGCACACAATTTTTAGAAATTTGTTTCCTTCTTTTCGTTAAATATAATAAAATTTACAAGAGCTTTTTCTTTCTGCCAATAATCAGAGATTATTTTATTTTTGCATTCGCTCGAACTCGTTTCTCATGGAAGAGTTTTATTGTTTCAATACACCGTGGTCCCAAATTTCCAACGTTTCGCTAGAAACACCCTCTGGAAGAATCCCCCCCCCTTCCAAAAAAAATTTCCTGAAAATTTTCGTGAAAAACGATCTACGATCAACAGAGAGAATTCGTCGCAAGACAAATCCTTTTCATGCTTTAATAGACCGGCTGATAGGGAAATTCCAAACGCAGCGGTTATATTTCAAACTATAAGAATTCCGTAGTAATATCGTGAATTATAAAGCTTCTATAATTCACACAGGGAGACACGAGACGAGAGAGAGAGAGAGAGACAGAGAGAGGTAGAGAACGTGGTCGTGCCAATTGGATTGGGTCTTATCTGCCGAGTGAAAAATGGAACGGGGACAGACGGGCCAAAACCAGGAAATTTCAGCCAAACAAGAACCAAATAAATCATCGGCACTTTCCTTCTTAATGTTCGCTTCGATATTCGCGCCGTAATTTAACGTTTTGTAAGCCGATTAAATGGAACGGTGTGTTTTAGCATCCGTGTTGAACGTTGAACATTGCCCGTGTACAGTTTGTCAAGTTTGTCAAGTGACACGGATATATTAATGGCAATAAGCTGATAACGATGAAAAGTTCGGTGTACGCAAGATCGGTGTACCCCGATTCATTAATCTCGATGTTGATCGCTAGTTTTGTCATACAGCGGTTTCAAACAAGCTGTAACGTATCTGAAAAAGGGGGGAGGGGAGAAAGAAAACCTTTGATCTCTCTTGGAGGCATAATTTTCGCATGATTTTGAAATTTCAAAAAAACTCGCGAAATAAATTTAACAGATTAGATGATCTTGCGAACATGTGAATATCTTCAAAATTAATCGATTAATTTGCCATCGACGAGTATATCCATTATGTGAAGAAGGACGCTCTTGAATTGAAGCATCAGTGAAAATTAGAGAACATTTGTAAATTGAAGAAATTTTAGAATAGAAATTCCAAGACAATTTGGGGAGACTGCACGCAATAAATTTCCAGTTTAAAAAAAAATTGTCATTTGTCAGAAATTTATCTTGAAATAAAATATTTGAAGTGTTTATTTTTAATTGTACAATAATCGAGCGAATCTTTCTTAGTAGGATAATTGAAAATTATTCCGCAATTAGAAGTTACATTTCTGCGTTTCTGTAATTTGTTAAATTATAGAAATTAACATGGTCAAAGAAACTTAAATGCTAAATTAAATCGTTTATATTACATTCTTGATGAATATCGTCTATATTCATACATAATCATATCGACGTATTCTTGATAAATATTCTTGACAAATAATTAGATCCTTCCTATTTATTTTCTTCGATAAACAAACTATAAATACCTCGATAAATTTCATCGATAATCGATAATCGAGTGAGAAAGTAGATCAAAATTAAATCACCTAAAAGTTAAAGACACGACACGTTTTAATGAGATCACACATGGTCAGAATCATTTTTTCAAAGGACGATACGTTTCGTGTATGCACGAACCTAATAAAACGACGCTACCGATCTCGCGTTATATTCTTCTTTGACATCTGAGCTTTTTGCCGACGGATGGACATAGAATAGAAGGCATCGATTATCGTCAAACATATGACGGGCCGAGCGGGAACAACGTCAGAGACAGATGTTGTTCGGGTACGATCTTCCGTTTCCGACATCGCGGAGACATTCTGCTCGATGGCCTCCGATACTTCCGCCTGCTTTTTCCATAGTATGGCCGCCGGGCTCCGTGCTGACATACTAATCTATTCTTTTGTCGCGAGAGACTAGTTTGTTCCACGTTGGCCCATTGTTCTTGTTGCAAATATCATTTTGTCGCCGCGTTAATTAGTATTGGACAACGCCAGGAGCGAAATTTCATCTTTCACTTTTAACTCAACCTGTAGGTAGAATTGAAAACTTACGAGTATGCTTAACTATAGGGCACTGGTTTTATCAAAGGAAATTGAACTAGCTGTTAAGATTATGTTAACATCTGCACCAAGCTTCAAACGAAATATTTCCTTACGAGTATTTCCGTGCATTTCTGAGAAACTTGAAAAGACTTACATTGTAAAATATCTGTATTCGTTACAATGTTTAGTACGTGAAAGAAATTTCTATCTAACTTCTTTAAATCTTTTTTTATAAAATTATGTTAAATCATGCACATGATGTGTATACATGATACGTATTTCGCATGTTTGAACATCTCGAGATTTCGAGAATTCAGAATTTCAGAGATCTCGTTGAATATGGACGAAACAATCGAATCGATTAAACTCTCATTTGTCTATTTTTGTATTTCTTTGTCTTTGTCTTTCTCTTTCTCTCTTCTCTAATTCGAACGAAATCGTTGAAAAAAACGTTTTCTTCCTGTTGTGTAGAGAAACACAGCGATAAACCGAACGAGCAGAAGTTTAGAAACGTTGCGTAGTTACGTTCAGACCTGGAACCCCGCCGATCCCAAGAACCATTAGAACTAATTTCTGTTCCCCCCCCCCCTCGGGGAAACACCTAGTTTTACGACACGCTGGCCAATAAAAACAACAGCACGGAAAACGAAAATTCTAAACTCTAAACAGCAAAACGTTAAAGCTTTTCGTGTCAGGATGCCACGATTCTGCTCAACGAGGCAGCTAAATCGTAAAGAGAAAATCCCTGAAAGAAACTAAATAGAACTGCCTGGCTACTCGAATTAATTATTATCTAATTAAATTTCTTCCACCACTCATCCCCATGCACTTGTAGAATTAATCGACCTTTGCATCTCGGTTATTACGAATTAGTATTTCAACGTTAAACACAGTAAAGATATTAGAAGCCAAGTTTATATAATATAAAATATTGCACAACATCCCGCAACTTTGATTATCGTAAATTAGCATTTTAACGTTTAAAAAGTAGACAGCTAGAAGCTAAAATATGAAAACTAAAAAGATTAGAAATCTCAGTACTAAATTGGAAATACGATGCAAAGGATTGCACAGGCGTAAAAATAAGAAACACAGTAGTAAATTGAAAATATGATATGAACTGTTGTATAATAAATATTGTATGTATTGCATAATAATGTGTTACTCTGTAAATGTTGCTCTAGATATGTAATATGATGTAAATTTAGTGAAATCCTTGCTCGAAACGAAAGGGTAAAACACGCAGACTAAACAGCCGACAGAAGTTCCATCGAGAGAAGACGACGACTTCCGGAAACGACGAATCGTTTCTAGCCGGAGGGCGAGACACACGGAATTCCAGCTGGAAATTCCAAAGGACACGGCGACGGGCGTATTTTAAGCGTGAACTACAGTTTCCGTTGCGTTTCGCCCGTTCTATCGATCGTGCAATTACACGAAACCATTATGGTATCGTGAATACGTAACTAGAATCGATTTGGAAAACGAGTGCGGCGCGCGGGACACGCGCCATTTCGAATGCCGCGTTTCCTCCAATGAAATTACGCGCCCCCTGCCCCCCTCCCTCGTCCAAATGCGATTCACTCGCGATGTTCACCGTACGATTCCTCTCCGTGGATTCTGTCCGTGGTTGAAAATCTGAATCTATTCCGACAACTCTCGGTAACCTAATCGTCTCTCTTTCGCGGGGAGAGCGGTATCTCGTTAGAATCCACCGGAGAATTCTCAGAACGCGCGGGTCAGAACGGATTAAACAGATTGATTCGCTGGTTTACGCTTCATTTCGTTTACGAAGCGTCTGCCTCGGTCGATGCTCACTTGATTCCCGGCTTGTCTATTTTCTGTCCAAGGCATTCAAGTTCCAATTAACGCACCGATCACTTTGGAACTAACTAACGCACGACACAAAATAACGTTAGAATTGATACACGCAATTGTGAAATATTTGCATTTCTATCATTACTGTCAGATGCAACTGAAAAATATTTGTATCTTTGTCATTGTGTTATACAGTCATTTGTAGGTTCAATGAAACAAAACTTTGATCAACTTTGGTCGGTGGTTGTGGGTAAAATATAAACATAAGTATAAAAGATAGTTTCACATTTTAATCGTCGGCAGTTCCGATTACAAATACAATCCCAACATTAACATTAACGCTTTGGAGGCAACATTTACATAGAAAAATGCTCGAAAATACCGTCCCACCCCCGCAACCGGTCGCTCGCATATTCGAAACGTTAAACGTTATTATAATATAAAACGTAAATAACTCATTATACGATTGATATTATAATATTTAAATAAAATTATAGAAGATTTATCTGAAGTATCGAAGCTTTCTCCAATATATGGCTGTAAGGAACTTCGATCTCGAGGGCGCAGGAAATACGTTTAAGTCTGTTCGCGTGCAACTGACACACGGTTTTCGACTTTCGAAATATTCGGCGGCTCCTCGTGGCCTCGGTTGAGGCGCGGTGACTCTTTAATTTCTAAAATTCCTAAACTAAAAGTTCGCCGCGAGGTGGACGCAGCGTGACTGACTGACTGACTGACTGACTTGAGTGCGCGGAGTAACTTCGAGAGCCGAGCGAGAATCACGTGCGGATTTCGGACGGGCGCGTAAGTGCGTTCGCTGCGATTATTGGACCGGTAGGTAACAATCGGACGTGCTCCAGCGTGTAACTGTATCGAGGGCGAGGAGGAGAGGCCCAAGGCTACGTGCTCGCCAAGAGGTTACGTGCGCTTAGCCAGGAACACGTACGCGTACGTGCGCAACGCGGGAGAACTCTGCAAGACACACCGCCATGCGAGAATTACGCCGCGCGGATGCCACCGGTTCACGGTTCTTCTAGATCGATAATGAATTTTACTGGCGATCGCTCCGAGAATCGACACTGGACCCAACAAAGAACCGACCACGATTCGTAGATAATCTCGAAACATTGTACATTTGTTTGCCACAGCGTGTTTTTGGAGAGTATAGGTAGTAATAACCCACACACCTGAGATCTCTAGGAAGATTCAACCTGCGACGTCACGTTCGAAATGATTCGGATTTCTCATCTGTAGCTAGACTACAGATTCAAAGTGATTGGAAGTATCTCAGATTCACTGCCTGTATTGCATATCTCTAACCTGCGAGCCGCGTTAAAAATGATTCGAACTTTTCGTTATGCCTACATGCACAGATTCAAAGTGATCAGATCATCCCGTGATTGTCAATTTATCGGATAGTCAACACTGCATAAAATTCCCCTCTTGTCCCAGGGGCAAAGTGAAGCAAGAGAGAACGGAAAAGAATTCAATAGCGCAATAGAGTTACAATAGGAAGTACTTTTATTTACAAATTTCACGAAAAAAGCTTTCGCTGTTAACAAAGTTTCCAAAGAACAACACGATACTCGAGTCTCTTGGCGAGCGAGAGCCAACAAGCGATTTAGACGAAACAGAGACAGACAGGCAGAAGTTTGGGGAGTTGGTTCACAAATATTTATAAATTGCACGAGAATGATATTCGTGGAATAATAAAGCAGAAAGACGACCGATTTTACAAGGAAAAAAAAAAAAAAAAAAAAAAAAAAGGAACAAATCGCTCTTGAAAAGAAGGCGAAATCGAGGAACGACAGGGGGGCCATAAAAAGACGTGGCGCGCTTGCCGAAAGCCGTGGAAAAGTAGAAACGCGACGGCGATTTCCGTCGCGCGGTCTTGTTTGGGAAGCGCATCTCTCTGGCCGGTTGCCAGGGCCGAGCATCGCGCCTGTTTATTTTAATTTGCGAAACGAACGCCTGCCGACGCGTCTCGCAATTGACTTAAGCGGTTCTTCCGTGGTTACGCGAAGGCGAAACGACCGCGCAAAACCCGCGGGCAAACGAGGAGGATGCTAGAGCAGCCGGCTGGCAGGACTTCGACGGGACAAAATGATTTATCTGTTTGTTTGTTTAGAGAAAGGATAGCGTTTGCTAGCGCGCGCAACGTGACGTCAGCCGAGTGTTTGTCAAGGATTATGGGCTGGAATTTATGTAGACTGAATCGGCGCTGATTTGTAGAGCATGAAGAAAAACCGGGAGTGATGAAGTTCTCTCTTACCGTCGGGGAAGATGTACAGTTCAGTCGTCTTTTCTCCGTATATATACGGGTTTCCACTTTTCTTTCAATCAGTTCGCGTGAACACGAAGGAATGCATTTAAATTGGAAGCTTGAAGAGCAAAGATCTCTTTGGTTTTCATGGAGGTTCAAACAAGTCTTCTTCATACTCATTGGGACAATTGAGTTTCGATGTTTTTGGTACACTGATACAAAGATAAATATAATATAATATCACGTATTATACGTACATATGTTATTATATGATATTAATAACATAAATATAACACACACACACACACACAGTGGAACATTCAACGGTATTATTTATAAAATGAAATTCATACCTAAATATTAGAAAATAGAATAACCTAACAGATATCAGAAGAGAGAAATAACGAACAAAATGGTAATTACTCGGCAGCAGCTGCGACTTCAAGTCAAGCCTGAGCATGAAATGCTGAACCAGTAAAAGTAAGAAAATTTCGCTGTCCCTTCGAATCGCTCGTTTGGATAATCCGAGGCGAGATGAAATAATTAATTTACTTATTAGAAGCCCGGTACGTGTATCGAACAAATTGAAAAGAAAGAAGAAAAAACAGAACGCGCTTTCAAAATTTCGAACACGCGGTGTGTAGTAACGTGATACTTTGCAAATCTATTGTAACGTGATATTTCGCAAATCTGCCGTAACGTAATATTTGATTAAAAAAAAAAAAAAAAAAAAGAAAGAAATAAATGTTCCATGCCGTAGGCAGAACGGCGTTATTAAAATTTCGTAGAGAAATACTCGGTTTAAACAGATTAAACGATATTATACAGAAAAAAAAGAAAAAGAAAAAAGGAAAATTTAACAGACGATAGGAATGAAAAGGTTGAGTAAGAAAGATTCAGAAAGAGAGAGAGAGAGAGAGAGAGAGAGAGAGAGAGAAGACGCGTCAGAAGCGAAAGGCGCGGTCGAAACAGCGAAATTTCGTAATAATTGTACAGCAGAGAGTTCGTGATCACGGGCCGCTTTCACGAACACGCGCGATCCGAACGTGCCTGCGCGTCGAAACGAACGTGGCGCGACGTACGTACGTTCTCGGCGATAGGCAACCGGTGCAATAACCCTAATTACTCGTACCTTTCGCACGCCATGTGTACTCTCCGACCGCGATGAATTCGTCAAGGGATGAAGAGTTCCTTGTACGGAACGACTGGCGTGCTCGTAACTTTCTAACGCGCTTTCATTTCGACTGGCAAATGCGGGGGATTCCCTTATTGACAGATGTTGTTGATAGACTGATAGCGGATGTTCGTACAATTTGATATTTTTTACCAAATAAATTAGTGAAGATTAAGAAAGAAGAAAATGAAAAAAATTTGCCTCGTCTAATATTATATTACAACGATATCATTAAAACGTACGTCACGATTTAATAATACTTTTTATGTAACATGATTAGAGAAATAGAAATTTGTCTTGATTGATCAACGTTGCTGCTCTTCTCGAACTTATACCTTCGTGATCTGACGAGCAATTAGATTGTATTTCAATGTATATTTTAATGTATAAGATAATTTTGTGATTCTTCGTATGTTTCACGCCTTTTGTGAATAAAAAAAATAAATACATGGCAGAGAAAAAAAAAAGATGTCTAAGAAGACAGAAATCGATTTTGTAGATTTTGGTAATCTCAATACGTAGACGTTCTAATTGTCAGACTGCGAATTTTTTATGCGTTCGTGGAGAATTTGGAAATTGAAAAGTGCAATACACACAATGCTATAATACAATGTAATATATTATATATAAAATATTCAAAGCGTTATAGTATTTCTTTGACCATTTTTTTCTTTTAATTATCTCTACAAAGTTATAAACTGTGAACTACTAATTACATTAGAGCCATCAAGCAAAAGAAATTTTGTAACCTTAATACTACAGAAATATTAATGACAATTTATTTAAAATTATTGGAAATACAGGAATTAATGAAAATATCTACAGTGATCTAAAAATTTATATAACCATTGTATCTACTACATGTCATTAATACACTACTATATTTAATTGAGTTCAAGTATATTAATTTTTATACCAATTTTTGGATTCAAGTATATCAGTTACAAAATTACAAAATATTATAATTTTTATTAATATGCAGAATCTGCTATTTATTTAGTTTAATTTTAAACATTCGTCAAATTCAAATGTACAAATCAATGAAAAAACTTATTGACGCCATGTACGTTTACAATTCATGTACGTTTATTTAAGTATGTAATTAACGATTTAAATAAAAGCAATTTAATTTGATATTTCCGTGTAATAAAGAGAAGGTTTCTCAAACGAATGATGCAACGCCACGTTAAATTTAATTAAAAAACCGGTTCGTTTTTCCCCATTGTCGAAAATTCTATCGAATTGAATTCTAGTTGAATTAGTTGTTTTCCATATTAATTTTACACTTTAAAATAATCAAGAGCGAAGAGAAAATAAAAGATAAATTTGATTTGAACATTTGTAGACATCAAGTTTAATTATCGTTTAAATATTAATTTTAATTTTTAAACTAAACTGAAATTGAAAAAGAATATTCGTAAATTTAAAAGAGATTTTATAACATTATTATTTAATTTATTTAAAGAACCCCTTCTTCTTCGAAAATAGAGAAATTCACTTGAAGAAAAAAAAAGATTGCACGTTGTGATTGCCCGAAAATTTATTTTGAGACGAAATATTTAAAATTACTAAACTGTAGTAGCTTATATTAGAGTAACATCTTGTAATCAATATTTCTTTCTATTCTATATCCTTCGTGACAGATATTTATAGTAATTATAAAATTCCAAATCAAATAAAAAAAAACTCCAAAATCAATCAAACTCTATATTTTCCAATTTCCAAAGTAATACCAGTTGAAAGTTAAGCTTTCGTTTCCCAGACATTTGAAAAGTTGAGATCTTTGAACGTCTGAAATTCGCGTAAGTGTGCCCACGAATATCGGAAAGAGGCTTCGAGCTTTGAAACGAGCCCAAAGTTTCACCTCGACAATTATCAACAGTTTCAATATCAACGAGAATCATCCGAGATAGAAATGAAATAATTTCGTAAATCAAAGTATATCATTCGGCGAAAAGAGAAGAGAAAACGAAAAAAAGAAAAAGGAGAAGAAAAGAAAGATACGTTCTCTCCTGGTCGTAAAGTTTCCGATCTGTCGGTAGTTTTTGGGATAAAAGCCAAGATACCCCGCCCCCGTCCCCCGCCGTACCGACTTCTCCATTGTTTCGAACGTTGCCTGCCTGGAAAGTAAATGAAAACTGTATACTTTATGTAGCGGAGTCGAGACCACCCTCTGCTCGATACCGTATTAAAAGTTGATCGAAGCGAAACGGAGCTACTTCGTCCGTTTTACAAGTCAATTCCTGACCCGCAACCAACCAAGCCTGGCTCGCATCGAAAACGGTGGATCTCTCGTTTCTCTCGGGGTAACAGATTCTGTTAAGAGTCGGGGCTTCGTTTTTCCAGATGCCTCGGCGTTTAACACGGTGCATCGAACTTTTATTTATGCCCACCGAAGTAACGTCTTACCGGATCACGCTATTTCCTCGAGCGTCCCTCCGACGAACACGTTCCGTGCCAAGCCATTTTTGCCTTTGTCGTTCAGGCCATTTGATATTTTGACTAAAGGTTGATATATTATCACATCATCGGCAATCGATAATAAGTAGTTCTCTTGTTTAGAGTAGCTATCACATCGTGTACCACTTCTGGTACACGTGGCCTGAAGATCAAGTTTAACGTGTACCACCGGTGGTACACATGCCACGAAACTGAGAATCGTTCGAGCTGAACAGGTGATCCTTCACGTTCGACTTTACGGTCAATTGTCACAGAGTGTTTCAAACTTCCGAGTAAATTCATATTTTCATGCGAAACGCGTTGAAAGAGTCGAGTAATTTGTGTTTCGTTTCAATCTGGAGATGGACCGAACGTGGAGAACCCTATAATATTCTGTATATAAAGAAATGCACCAGAATATTCTTTGATACAATTCCTAATATTCTATGTACTATCCCATATATAATATCTTCTACAATGTAATATTCTATGATAATATAACCCGATATT
Source organism: Heterotrigona itama (assembly GCA_903986555.1). Taxonomy (NCBI): domain Eukaryota; kingdom Metazoa; phylum Arthropoda; class Insecta; order Hymenoptera; family Apidae; genus Heterotrigona; species Heterotrigona itama. Next base: position 4,889 of record CAJDYZ010009764.1, on the reverse strand, counting down.
ACATGTATTATTTGACGAGTGGCGTAATTCCAAAACCAGGTAGAACGAGGTTATTGTGGAAAACTACTTGTTTCGTTCGAACTCGATTACATTAATAAAAAAAAAAAAAAGAAATAACAGTCAATTTTAATATCGTAAGTAAACTGATCGCTCGTTACCTTACTTTCAGTTTGCTATTGAAAGAATAGCAACTCCACTTCACTTCACTTGCAACAAAGCAATTTCAATTTATTGTCAAGTATTATACGACAATTAAATTTTCACGATATCCCCCCCCTCAAAAAAAAAAAAAAACAGTAACTCGCGTGCGGTAGTTTCTAAACGTATGAGGATAGTGAGTGGAGGAGGGGGGTCACGGCCGTACATCATCCGGAAAGATGGGTAAAAATCGATGAACCCAGCCGACGTTCAGATTGCAAAAAGAAATATTCCCTTGGTTCTTCCTTCCGCTCTTTTTCCGTCGGTTAGATGGCTCTAACCGGCGGTATACAGGGTGTCCTTTTCATCGGGGCGACACGCGATCCCGGCTGGCCGAATCGTTTCGTAGCTATAAAATTAATCTTGCGTGCAAAACGGA
>CAJDYZ010009759.1:8834-20467 GCA_903986555.1 Heterotrigona itama | reverse complement strand
ATGGCAAAAGACAGGCACACCAACACACTCGCTCCACGGTTCTCACACATACACTCGGGCGCGACACTAGGACCTACACTAGGGAGGACGTCCCGGGACACCTCCGACACCCGAGTATCGCACACACTTACATTCACACTCTAATTTACGTACCATTTTCCTAGAATCGACTGATGATGGCTAGCGACCATTGCGTAAAATGGTGATAAAAGTGATGTGTATTTCTATTTTAATTAAACACATTTCAATTTCAATTTTAATTAAATATTCATAATCTTATTGTTATAGTTTACTGTATTTAACGGTACATGTTGTGACTGTACTAATTGTAAAATTTATTCATTCTATGACATTGTATTGCTCGAGAGACAATAGCAAAAACGACGCATTTCCACAGTCTAACTACACACACAATGTAGAGAATACGTCGTGCACGATACACTAACGCATCATCAGTCGCTAAAAAATTATTAAGCTTACAAACTATGATCATCATGCCCATTGTCTTTCTCCCACCCAAGTAGCACCTGAGCACGTGAGTGAGGTGCTGACAATAAACATGGAAAGGATTAAACCTGAAAATCCTAAACTAAAAAGATAATTAGCACGTCTATTTTGTGTCTAACGGACAAATATTCTTTGATATTGAAATTTAATGTAACAATGTTGACTTCATTTACTTTACTTTATTTAATTTATTATTATCAAATTCTCACAATGAAAAAGGAATTGGCAACAAGAAAAAAAATTTATTCAATAATTGACTCTAAGTTAATACAAATAACCTCAGACGATTCCATTATCAAAGCATATCTTTGAAAGGATAAAAATAGTATTCAAAATTTATTGCTTTGATGCAAAAATCTGTCTGTCGCGAATTGTTTTCTTGCACTTGATATTTCATTCATTTTTATACGAAAGAGATCAATTTCAATATATATTTTTATATTTTAAACTACATTCGAGTTTATGATATAACAAATCAAGCCATTAAATTATTTAAAACATTCCTATGAAGCATAATAAAAAATGGAATTAAAAATTATATTATTATTATGTAATGATTGTATTTATTATTATAACGAAATCAGAGGGATTTCTCTGCTACATCCTGTTCAACTGAAGTCATTTCAATATTATATTTTATATATATTTAACTTTTGCAAACATCCATTGCATAATTGTTAAAAATTTCAATTAATAATTAATAATACATATGTCATTTACTAGTTATTAGCATTCTATTAATATTACTAGTATAAAATTTTAATTATCAATATTATAATATAAAAATATAAGAAACGCGATGCACAAGAAAACCTATCCTGAACTAATAAATAAAACACAGAATAAAGAAGTGTTACTACTCATGAGTATAGGAAATACCCACGGTCACTATGCTTGTAAAAGAATCTACGTATACAACCAATCACTCGTGCCGATTTGGAACTTTCATCCTACGACATGATTAAGTGATTGGAGGAACAGAAAAGCATGCGACTCACAATTAGATGCGTAGGACGTTGTCATCGATACCAACACAGGAGAAGACATCGTCAAGGAAAGGCCATCAAACACTATTGATTGAAGAGATTGAAGACTGTAACAAAACGCGAATATTATAATTTATTCTTAAAGATAGCGCTCATGATTTGGAAAATTTGAGAGAATTCGGATTTCCAAAATTATATTAAATTGTATTTCAATTGAAGAACAATTAATACTAATTGGAGCAAAAAATACAAGAAATAGAATTAAGTAGAGTACAATATGTACAAATACTTACATTTTCAGTTCTTGAAGCATTGTTAAATTTTTTCAGGAAACAGGGAAAAAGTAAAGACTGTGAGAAATCTGCAATAAAATACAAAATATTGTAATTGGTACTTAAAAGTTAAGAAGTAAGAGATAATAAATCTATTAAAATCTTGAAAGTCTAGTAAAATTTTTCAAACGCCACTTTAACAGAAATTATTAAAATTATATAAAAAGTACTTACACTTCTGAGTTCCTGGAGAAGCTGCATCCTCTTGAGCACTGACTCTACATAACGAATACAAATAAAAAGTGAAAAATAAAAGAACTATTAACGCGCACGAATGAGTAAAAACGAACATCGAACAAACACTGACTCTAATTTCGCGAGTCAATACGACTAGTGAATGATTATGATTGAATTGTGCTCTGAGAAATATAAAAAATATTATGCAACAAACATTGACTTTACTGACCGCATTGCACGCGGTCACATTCTCTGAAAATAAATCTGTATTAGCAGTAAAAGGAGAAACAGGAAAAGAAGTAAAATGTTTTGTCATTCCCATCGAGTGTTTGTTTTGAAAAGTATCATTTTCTTTATATATCTAGACAAGTGACTGTTATAAAATATTTCTACATGAAGTGAAATGACATACTATATAAAGATGTATGTTGTCAATAATACCATATTATTGATTCAATATTATCAATAACATATTACCAATAAAATAAAAAAACGATAAAAAATATATATATACAAGGCTGCTTTCAATATAATAAGTGAAATATTACCAAGTCTCCACGAAAAAGCACCACATTAACCATTAATCAGCATGGCGTCCATATTTGATTTCGTACTCTTTCGCGCCAATATGGCATTCTAACGGACGCCATTAACCTGTACAAAAGAGAGTCGACAATTTGAAACAAACATTCAAACTTATAGACCATATTATACTAAGATGAAACAGTAATGGAATTCAAAATACGTATCAAAGCGAAAAACACAAGCTATTAGAAACACAATCAATAGAAAAAGAACAAAAAGAAACTTCGAACGTCGTTCAATCTTGTTGCATTAATATTCTATTAATTAATTAGTTAATTAATGAACTGCGTATTAACTAAACATATCTAATAATAGTGTATAAGAACAATAGAATAAGCAGTAATATAACAAGACAGCAACAATGGAAATATGTATTACTCAATATATTAAGAGATCACGCACCTTAAATCGATACATCTCAACAACACAACCTTCATACACGAATGACTCACCGCGCCACAGTTTCGTCTAGCGAAATTAATAAAGTGGTGGGGGTACCGAGCCCAGCGACAAGGCCAAGTGCGAGTAAAGCTAGCAAATTCCTGGGAAAGTCATAAGTAAAAGAGATATTTTTAACAGTGAAAAACAACAATAGTATCGTACGTATAAAGATGTAAACTGCTAAATTTTAAACGTAAATATACTGGAGAGATATTCGTTCAAACATTTAACGCAGTCAAATAAAATTCATATTATTCATATTATTTATATTAGTATCTAATATTTGACATATTTCAAATAACAAACTGCTCAAGGGTATTATTTAATACAGTTAATGTACACTGTACTTATTTAATTGAATAAGAATTATAGATAAACCTTTTCAAAATAGGCAAAAAGTACATACAGAGAAATTAAATATATCATAAAGGGATAGCTACAACAGTAAATTGTCAAGCATCGTTGAATTCATTTTTCTCTAACATGGCGTCGCATGACAGCAGGGGAAAAAAAATTGTATGATTTGTGACTCGAGGTTTTCCCACTGTGGTATTTCTAAAAAAAAAAAGAAAAAAATACTGAAGAACCGGCATAACTAAGTGCCAGGAACGAAGTGACAGCTTTATGGGAACCATATCCTTGACCTGAGCTTCTAAGCGCACAATTCAAGATGTAGCTTGAGAGTTTCTTGCAAAAATTATTCTCGAGTTTATTGTCAAAAGAATACAAAAAGTTTTATATATATGAGGCACCTACATGTATATGAAAAATTATTACAAATGTCTAAATATACAAAGTCTACAACTATTTCCATCGAGAAAAATTTATTATTTTTTTACAATGTAGATTAATAATTATATAACTCATAATTATATCTATGTTTGTGATATATTTTTATTAACCTTACGGTAAATGTTAACCGCTATACTTATTCATATAATTTATAATTCTGATAATATATGTATGGATAATTATTACACAGAAGTGAATTGCTCTTTTTTTAGTAAATTATATAGACCAAAAATTTATTCAAACTGTATAATACATATAATTTTCCATTTTAAACGCAGTTGACATAGTGAAAAGTAATCGAAAAAAGTTTATTTATTAATTTTTTAAAAGATTTCAATGAATAATTTCTCATAGTACATTTTTTATTATAACTTGTGCCTATTTAAAAATATGCTTCTAGACAGTGAAAATTCATTCCAAATGCTTTTTTCATTCATCCTCAAATAACAAAGACTTACTATTCATTTAAGTGCTTCATATATTCTCGTTTATAAAATTATAACACCCCATAAGAAATACTGTTTTCTTTTCTACCAGTTTTAGGCGATCATTCTCATTATCCATATGAATTTCGTACGCGTATCTTTCATAAAAAATGAAAAAATTTTGTTCCTTCTGCAGTCTCTCGTTGGCTATAATCTTTAAATTCTCTGATCAGATATTAAAATTCAATTTGGATTCGTATAAATTTTTCGTACTAACTGCTTTAAAAGCTTTGAAAGTCTTGTAAATCTCGAAGGATCTTAATCGATTTAATTGAACTAACAGGCTATAATATCTGAGAAAGTCTTCAGATCCCGGTTCTTTTATAAATCTTCCAATATTTTTACCATTAAACCAGACTTGAATGTAAAATCTTTAATTAGAGTAATTCTCGATTTATGCACGATCATAAAGAAAGAAGCAATTAGATTAATGGCGGTACTCTTTTCTTCGAACACCGATGAGATCATTTATTGGTATCGCGTACCACTACATCAAACTAATCTCGTTAGATATGCGAATTAAGACGATCTATCTTTCGAGATTTATAACGCAAAAATAACTTGGTAAAATTTTTACACGACGTTGCAGCACGTTAATAAAACATCCTTTTACTCCTTATTGTTTATAGAGAGTCGATGCATCTGCGAGAATTTAGATGAAACGACCTGAGTTCGTTATACTTTCCAAGACTAGTTTGATAATTTTATCGCTTCGTGGAACTACTCGCGTTCAAAGATAAAAGTATAATACATCTCACTTAAGCATTTTATGAATATGAACACTGAGGATATGAACTCTGAGGTCTCTAGAGATATTTCACAATCCGAAAACTTTGGTGGAAGAGCATACTTCGATTTCAATATCGTTAACTTCTTCGAAAGCGTAATACGCGAATCGCAACAATATAAAAGCGTCGAGAAACATTACCAAAAGACCGATACAATTAGCCGAAAGTCAGTCTGCCTCTATATATACTACCAGCATTCAGAGAATAGAGAACCCTCGTCATCCACGAAACACATACAGCCGCGGTAACGACCAAATGTCATCCTCCACTGTCCACTGTCTCTTTTCCACCCTATTCTCGTGAATCACCTGGTCCAAGCAGAGTTACACAAAGAGCAGGAAGACATCAGTACCCAATACACACCACTTATCACTCGTGTGTCCTAATGGACCCTCGAACAAGGGGGTTGTCGGTCGATCGATCCCGCCATGAGGTTCACTCCAGTCTAACTAGGTACGTAAATATGTTGCTTCGACTATGTTACTCGCGGCTACACTTACTCTCCGAAATCAAAAGAGAATAACTCGAGGATGGGTACGCGGATTCATTGGACGACTGACGAGGAAAAGAAGCAAAGAGGATATTGCTAAGATCGGAGCTCTGTGTGTGGGCGTCGTAAACACACGGCAATTTATGTTTCCATTTAACGTCACTCGCCACCGTGTAAATCCCGCATACGACAATATGTTTCTCGCAAACGGTCTTGATTTTTCGTGATTTGTGAGAACAATTTGTAATCGATCGGTAGCTTACTTTTGGAAAAGTCGAAGAAAGAAATTCGGAGAGAGAACAAAAAGCGATGAATGTGAAAAGTTCGAAGATTTTTGTGGATTGCGAATGGCGATTGAACAAAAGTAGATCGTATTCGTAGCAAAGTTCAGAATTTAGAATTTGGCTGAGAATAGTGGAGCTGAAATCCTGCCGGCAGCAGCGTGATTTACGTGGGCCCTTAACTCTACGTCCCTTTCGGTTATCTCGCGCCACGAGGACGGAAGGTGTGCTTCAGAGAGAAGAGCGGACGCGACGATAAGCAGCATCTTGTTTCGCTGATAACACGTAGAGAACGCGCTGCTGGAGGAAAAGCTGTGTACACATTTGTGGGAACACAATTCAGGGAAACGTCTTCCGTTCTACATGCCATGGGACACGCATGTTTCCTCGTGCTGACAGTCAAACGATCCACCACCTCGCCCTTGGAACTCCGTGGGCGACGGGCCACACAAGCTCGTGCGGACTCGATCTCACGATACACAACCGACTGAAAACCATGAGAGACCACGAGGAGCTAGCGAAACGATACGCGAAAAGCATCGCGAGCAAAGTGCTCCGGTCGTTTAGCCGTCGACATCCTTGTACGAGAGATGGTTTTGGCTCTGGCTGCGAGAAAAACTCGGTTTCGTCGAGGCAATAAAAAAAGAACGGGACAACTGGTAGAAGTATGGTAGCGGTGGAACGGATGAGATTTTTTTTGTTAGAGAATATTGAAATAAGAAGATTGAGTAACGGGTGACCTTGGGGATTAAACGATCCAGGCGTGGTCGAGATTTACATTCGAATTTATAGTTGGAGGAACGTTGAAATGACAGATGAAAAAAGTTTTCTCGCGGGTGCTATTAGAAATGAGGCTGATTTCACTGATTTTTACTTCGCGTTTCTATTTTTCGGCTCCTCAAAAATAACAATCCCTAATGTTTTACTCGCTAGAAGTATTTTGCAATCCTCACTGCGACCACACTCGACGATTCAATATCCCTGACTAACCAGTATCGAGGAAAGAATCAGCTTCGCAATGTAGCGATCGATCGACCGCGACGAAACCTATACTCGGTCGAGACTTCCGGTCGCGATATCGTGCAAGACAGGTCTTGGACATACAGATTTTTATCGCCTTTTGTCGAATCTGTATTTGACACGACAGTGAGATTTACCGATGTCCAGACACCACGCAGAATTGAATTTCCGCGAATCGAAACACATTCTTATATAAGAGAATTATTTTCAAATCATATTCTTACTAAATCTTCCCCTAATTATTAATTCGAAGTTTAATTTGACACGACAGTGAGATTTACCGATGTCCAGACACCACGCAGAATTGAATTTCCGCGAATCGAGACACATTCTTATATAAGAGACTTTTCAAATCATGTTCTTACTAAATCTCCCCCTAATTATTAATTCGAAGTTAACAAAGAGAAACAGAGAGAAGTGAAAAAAAAAAAGTTAGACTTCCGTCAAATTCCTGGCAACGCGTTCCGACTACGAGACGTCAATGACCGACAGGCAGTCTTGCGGAGTTCACGATTCACGACGGATCAACTTCGTGGAAAAAAACAACGGTATCGCGAGCTTACGACGTACCATGGACAGCCGCCCTTGTGAAAATATTGTTTCAACAGCGGCCACGAGGCTTTACGAGACGGCTATTATCCGGGAGCTGCCTCGTTTCGTCGCCCTGATGCGGTACACGCGCGCTGCCACGAGCGTGGGGTGATCTTTAATTGAGCGTCGATAGCCCCGTTACAAGGGCTGAATCTGGAGCGCGAAACGAGGAAAATATGTTACGCGGACGTACGGCGTAGGGGGTTTGTTTGCTGAGCCGTGAGGCGTTCGAGTATGTGGAATTTTGTACCGTTGCTTGTTGATGCCAGGGGGTTGTTCTCTTGTTTGTTTTGTAGCCAGCGAAATTTTAGGCCTCTTAACCGCTTATGAAAGGGTGAAGAGAGTGTTTCAAGAGATGCGATTAATCATTATATGGCAACGCGTATCTGATAGCTATAGTACAAGAGAAAGGAAATAATCCGCAATAATGGATTAAATACAAAGAACGATCAGCCGTTTCCACAAGACGCAAAATAGTACAGTTGCAAATAAAAAAAACCATGGGACAATTTTCTTTTTACGTTCCCTATAAACCTTGCCTTCTTTTACTAGAAATTTTGAAGCGTGGAAAACCGACAAGCATTATGCATTAACCGCTTTCAGCGCTATCAACCCAGGACACATCCTCTGATAGGTAGCCATGTAAATATATATCCTACGTTTTTGAGCCATACTTTTTTACATGCTTTTCTCCTTATAGCTATCCAATATCCCTCTAAAATAGAGAGGCGGGAATCAGTAAAATTTTCTCTACATTATTGATGAGTTATAGATGTTACGACTGGCATTTAATTTTAGTCGACTAATATATCATTTCACCCCAGCGAACAATTCGTGATATTCCATCCATTCTATTCAAAATATCCTTTATGATTCTCCACTAGGCGAATCGTTTTGTCCTACCCAAAAATCCTCACTAGCTCAACATTATCCCTCATACCCTCGTGAACTGCGAAAGCCTGCTCGCATTTACTGAACATTCCCTCTCCTCGATTTATTTCCCAGAAGTGTCGACGAATCGCGAGAAGAGTGACAGAGACGATGTTAATCGAGTTGTGCTCGTTTGGCCCGTTAATCCATAGCCGCAAATAATTAATGATCAGCTGCGTATACGACGGCACACGCAGCTGTTGGCATCGCAAAGGAGGATTAACGGTACAAGGGAATCGAATTTGAATGGAGTCGAGGACCTTCGAAAAGCCCTTCCTCCGCGGTCGGGCGCATTATGACGCGCCTCTTGCAAGCGATGCGCTCACGAGTGCAAGCGCGATCGACGACCATCGAGCAAACTCACGTGCACGCGAGGTAAATCCGTCCAGGAATAATTTTAGGGTGAATTGGAACCGGCGTCGCGGCCGTTTATGGTCACTGAAACGACCCGTTTTATTGACTGATAAGCTTTCCGTTTGTAGACTCGGTTTAAAGGAACGTGACCAACTACAAATTAGTTCTCAATTTCTCTTACGCCAGATATCATTCTACATTCGATACATTAATCGAGAGGCTTGGTTTTCAAACAGACGAAAAATAAGTAGAAAATTCAGCAATTCAAATGTCTTTTTACCTGAAAGAGATTTCTTATTAGTAACTTCACATTACAAAGTAAAAAAGTTTTCAACTAACTTCAATAAATTATATTGAATACTACAGTGTTCAAACGAATTGAACGATATCACGAATCCCGACTAAATATTATTAATTCTTAGACTTTTATAACTTTTACAACCAGTCGCGATAATATGAAAGACGTTATTTTTCTATCGTAATACCGCCGTTCGTTGCGGAGCACGATAACGGACAAGACAGAAACGAAAACAAGATAGAAACGTGAAGGTAGCAGCTCGAAGTCCGATTACACGTTATCGCGAGGCTCATTATATTTGCGCGTGTAGGCAATTTATGCATATGAACGTTACCACACGACCATCTCTTATCGCGGTGTCAAGGGTCGTCCCAGCGTTGGGTTCGCCTCTCACGTTCATTCCAAGGGAGATTAATCGTTACCGCGACGATAATCTATTGCTGTATAAATTACCAACTCCGCGTATTAAGATACCAGCCTGTAAATTGAATTTTCTTCTCATCAAGCTTCATCTACACGCGCCACCGTTTTCTGGAAACGCACAAACGCACGTCAACGTCTTGACACGAACCGAGGCCTTCCTAGTACTTCTTGGTTAAATTTTTATAATCTTCATCCATTGGGAAACATTTTGTCGGGTATTTGGAATGGGTTGAATTTCAAATTAATTACGCGTAAATTTAAAAAATTAAAAAATAAAATTTCACTGGTATTACCCAAAATTTGTCTGTACAACAAAAGTACAGTTTCCATTATTTCTAAACTTAGAGAAAAAAAATCCATGGAGGAAATGAACACGGAGATGAACACGAGCGCATATATTCGAGGGAAAACGGGGAAACGGGAAACGCGTGCATGCCTCGATACGATCTAATGTTAGCCAGTTAGGAAGTTCGAGGTGCTTTCCAAACCGCCTGGAAAACGTTCGTTCTTCACAAACAGAGAGGGCGTCGCCGGATATCGTTTCTCTACGCCCGTAAATTAGTTTTCTTAGACGCAATTAGTCGTCGTCGTTCACCGAGACGAGCGCACACTACCGATCGGTGAAACCTTTCGGCAAATCTGCTCGTAAATCGTTCTCGTGCCTCGTTTCTCCAGTAACTAATAGAGCACGAACGTCTATTTTCGTCAGTGCTGTGTGTAGTTAACACCTTAACATTCCGTCGATTTAGGAGGTCGTCAAAGCTACGAAGATATATTTCTCGTTTCGTGGAGGACACTGTCGAAAGAGTTTATCAGTAGACTAAAATTCTCTCCGACCTCACAATTTCTTTCAATCATCGTATCGTTGAATAAATCTAATACGACGAGTAAACCGATTAAATTAAAAAAGATCCCGAAGCACATTCGCGAAATACTATCAATTATTATATTATCCAGAAACAAGCGGCAATCAGTCTACTTGAATATGGCTCGAGGCAAGTCAACGAGCCAGATGCCGGGCATAAATCGCGGGAATGCTATCAACAGCGCAACAAACAGCTTAACTAAATTACTCTGATCTGCAACTGGACGCGACAAACGCGACGCTCGGCTAATTAGCCAAAGGACAGCGCAGCAGTTGAACGTTCGTACGACACGCGAGTCGCCGACAAGATGGCGATGATGATCGCGCGACAATCCTTGCGCTGGCAAGACGCATCGTAAGCTGCAATTAGGGAAATCAACGCAACGCGTGGCCAGTTAACTTAACGACTGAATGACTAACGGAGATGCTTATCTTCCGGAGCAACGAGGGTGGTAAACTGTCCGTGCACGAATTAATACAGTTTGTTTATGGAGGCGATATTCGACAGCACCGACGTACCATAAATTCGACGACGACGGGGTTGTATTTGCCCCCGGTGCCTGACTGATGTCGGGCAATGACTCACGGAATAAGGGTGGGTTTACTTAGGTTCCGGGTTAAACGGCGATTTTCACCGGACCGATTCGTAACGACGTGTAAATAGTCGGACGTTCTCTCTCGAGGAAAGACGAGACGAACCGTCTGCGTTTACATTAATTTCCAGCAGCCCGGTTGGAACTTGGGGATGTTATAAACAATCTGCCGACAGTCTGCTCTGGAACAATCTCCAGAGATATCTTCGTATGTTTTGAAGGATTTCGCCAGTTTATACACGTCCAATTGAAGAACTCGCTGAAATTAAAATCGCGGAGTTATTATCGGTTGGATATTTTTTTTTTTTTTGGTTAATTTTTGATTGTCATACTGCGTAAATAGAATAGATATACTTGAGTCGACAAAATTCAAACGAACAAACTTGAATAAATATCACGGTCGTAAATACATATGAGCATATATGAGAAACTATCATTCGCGTTTGAATTCTTTCCATGGCGTTTCATCCTCTGGTCGGGTTACTTTATGTCACTGCCAGACAGAAGAATGTAGCCACTTGTTCGAACCTCTTAAACAGGAGGGGCCTTTTTTGTTTTGTACAAACTGAAGTGCGCGCTTCCGGAACCCCTGTTTATATTCAACCATGATTTAAAGGACGAAATATTTACTCAACGAGATTTTTACGTCAAACAATTATGACTCGAGTGTCCTTCGGATTGAAATATAAATACAT
>CAJDYZ010009753.1:6428-31485 GCA_903986555.1 Heterotrigona itama | reverse complement strand
CCCCCCCCGACATCTTTCAATGCGTCGTACGATGATTCGGAAAATAAAAAAAGAGAAGATTCCCCTGCAATCCCTGAGAGAGATAATCGTCCGCGTGTCTTCGACGGTAATAATTTCATCGCGAGCGTAAACACGAGTTTCTCGAGCCAAAGAAACGAACGGTGTTCGTGGCGCAACGGAAGTGAACAGGCAGAAGAAGATAATCGTGGCAATTTTCTTGATTCCAGGATCATCGATTATCCTCAGTTCGGAGGATGAACGTCGCGGATGAGAAAGAAGAAATTCTCGATAGTGGACAACGTTGTGATATCGAGATGGAGCATCATGCTAAGCGATTTCTGCTGATCGGTGAGGTTCTTGCTCTTGCGCGACGTCGCCATATTGCGCCGCGAAAACGGCTGTTTCTCGGATAATCTGGACAAGAACCGACCCAGCGTTCGAATCGTTCGAGCACAGGCCATTCGCGCTGGCTCGTTAATTCCACGCCCATTCAAAGCTTTACTGCCAGTCGACCGACGGATCCGGGATATTTCCTCGGGCAACGTTTGGGAAATCTACCGATGGGGAACGAATACCGATATTTCTGACGGCTGTTTGCGGTTTCAGCGGCCCGTTCCTCGCCAGGAAACGGCTGCTTACCGACAGATTTTTGACGAGTTCGATCCGTCAGAGTCCAGCCATCGGTCAGTTCGTTCGAGGCATTGTTACAGTACGTCCAGAAATTATTATTATTATTATTTTTTTTTTTCTAAACCTGTTTCATTTTTTTAAATCTCCTTTTCAGATCGCATCACATCTTTCGCCTCTGTTGGATTCTTCGAGCCATTTTAAACTGAGATCACGTGGCTAGGAATCTGAAGAATCCAGAGATCTGAAAGAAATTCTCCAATTTTAAGAAATTCTTTTTTTAGGCAATTTCTCTTCCGAGCCAGTTGTGAAGTTTGTGGATATAAGAAATTCGAAGAGCAGTTGAAGAACGAAACTGACAAGTGAAATACAAATTTTCTAACACTGAGTGACTTCATTGAAACGTTCTTGTTATTAAGAATGTGCGATTAAGGTACTCACTCAGTTACGTTAGTTGGCAGCCATTTGTGAGAAACCCTAGCGATGCCTCTTACCTCCTTATACCGACCAGTTGTCCTCGTTTTCGCAAAGAACTTTATCCAATAATGCAATTAAGACCGCGGCAATGGTACGTTCGCGTGTAACGATCGAATTAAGCGCAACGAAATGTTCTTGGTGCAAAACTAACTACATATATATATAGATATATATATATGTATATACTTCTCAGCGGTAATGCATTTCAGATTGCGCGAGAGTCTAAGTAAAAAGTTCAGTCGCGTGAAACCTTCGTCAAAAATCCCATTTGTTCTCGACACTTCGATGTAATCCACAATAATTACGATGATATATTTCCTCGTTTATACATGATAACCACCACTTTATAAGCATTGTTCGATATTTTCCAAGTATGATAGAACTCCATTTACCATTGGAAGACAAACAGTTTGTAAGTAATGGGGTAACTCACTGATCCTCTCCATTATTTTCAAGTTCACATTCAGACAAACGGATATACAAGAAGTCCATTGAACTATAGCACGACCATCGAACTTTCCTCCACGTTCCTAGATTTCTAGATCTCTAGAACTTTCAGCTTTTTGTAGATATTGAGTGATTGGTTCTGCAGGTAGCGTATATATTTTTAATTTACAGTACAGAGGTTTCTAGATTTGTTTCTATTGATTTATCTCTCTGATTCTGTATCAGTTCACGCTTCTACGTGTTTTTTTAATAACTTAAGAACGTAGATATCCGTCCAGTAAGTTCCACACGCAGTGAAGTTGTAAAATCTCGCCCCAACGAACAGAATTTTACCAAAATCTAGAAACCTGTACTCGCTCGTGGCAAAACGATCACAAACTGATCTCATCTTCATCCACAGTGCGTGGCAGCAGGCTACGAAGCGAGCGGCAAAAGGGAAGAATGAGAAGCGACGCGAGCGTTGGCGGCCGTTTCAATCTCTGTTTGGGGCCAGTATTAATATTTATCGAGCGTTTTCGAGGTGCAGTAATATCGGGCGAGGCGGTGGCGCAGCGGGCCACGATAATTTCATTGCTTAATTCGAGCGGGCCGGGCCTCTGGCCCAGAGGGTCGGAGCCAGCGAGGGCGAGCAAACGCGCAGAAAATCGGCCAACGCGTGCACGCGCGCTCGTCCGTTTTTCGTGGCCGCGAAATCACTTGGAGGGTACCCAACGGCCGTAAAACGATCGTTTCGTACCGATCGAAAAATATTACGTCTTCATGGACACCGAGGTTACGCCGTCAGTATAATTTCGTCATTAAACTCCTTCTTTTGTGTGTGTGTGTGTGTGTGTGTGTGTGCTTGTTCTCCTGTTTCATCCCTGTTATCGTGTATCGTGTAAGAAGGAGAAGGAAATGAGAAGAAAGAAAGAGATGATCGATCGGTCGATAATAATGATTTCCGTTGATGATAGCTCGCCAGTTATTATACACGTCTCGTCGATGAAACGAAGGAAGACGGACGTACAGAAAGACGTAAGAGAGAAGAGAAAGAAGAGAGAGAGAGAGAGAGGACAGGATAAGAGGTGCGTTCGTGTTTTAAGAGCTGGAAGCGATTGGTCGACGCCATTACTCACACCGTTTGCGCCTGCCACATGGCTCGATGGATCTTTTCTTCTCTTCGCTCGCGCCCTTCCCCCCCCCTCGCTCGAATTTCTTCCTTCTTGCTTCGAGAGTTCGTAACTTGCGCTTTCGCTCGATTCACCGGATACTCGGTGATTGTTGCATTGGTGCTTGTGTATGCACTTTATTCGTCACGTGTTCTAAACGAGAAGATTATGGGGATGGTTTGTTAGTTAAATGAGTCAAGTTGCCAGAGACATTGGAGTAGAATCTTGAAGAAGAGAGTACGAAATAGTTTATTTCCCTAAGAAGGACATTTATTAGAAATAAAGAGAGAACGCAGGGAACTAATTTGTTCTGTCATTCGTATACATCTAACATTGCATCTCGTGTAGAAATTTCTTTCCAATACATCCAGATGCAGCTTGACTACGTGAAAAGGTGCGATCGCACGGTTAATTTGAAAACTTTCAGACCCGCCACTCCGACTCGCGTTCTGTCATATACCTTGCACACCGGCAAAGAAGCGAACGCGGTGGCTACCCGTCGGGGGTTTACGCGAAACGATCCGTCAAATTGGCTTTATGCAAACCTGTGCTTTATGTGCCCGTGCGTTTATGCAAACTGGCCCATTAGCGGGAAACCGACGCGCGTCAATCCGTTTTAAAAGTGGCGCGTCAAACTCGCACGCCAGCGCCGGGACCAGCGGAGGAACGCGTGTGCACGCTCATCGAAGGGAAACGTGTTCATACGACTCGTCGACGGCTCGTTAAACGCGACGATGCCCCGCGTGAACACGAACGGAAAGTTCAACGGATAGTTGAACCGACTGAAAGCCTGCCCCGTGGCAAATGAATTCGCGTGCAGCGCAGTTTTAGGCAAGCTAACTGCAAACCGTAGAATATCTATCAGCATCTGAAGAAATTCGAAATCGCTTTGGAGGATCATTGAGGAGGATGTTTGAAGCCTGTCGATACCAGACCACTTTGCGTTTAATCAAACTCACGTGCAACGTTAATTTCAAACTCCACGAGTTAGAATACCTGTTGAACAACTTGCTACTTGTCCTTTTTGCTCGTTTCTCTCTTCAACTCGAAACAACTGCAAACAATTGCTTTATCGCTAAAATGAGATATCAAAGCAATATATAAAAGTTGAACAAATACATGGTGTTAGAGCTCTTTGTAGTTAAATTATGTACACACAACTTCTTCTAGAATCTTCTAAATACAAAGGAGAATCTAGAATCTATTGTCCTATTTCTAGATAACTTTTTAGAAATATCCAACAGCAACGGTTCGTCCGCTTTTTCATGCTGGCGAAAAGTCTTAACTAGTCCGCCACGCTCCATCGCGGCTATAGTGTCGCGATCATTCGTTGTTATTATTCCTGGTCGCTGACTTTGTTTTGCTTAATGTCCTCTAGAAACGGTTGGCATCGGATGTTTTAATTTCAGCACTTTTTAGATAAACTACGTCAGGACAATCAGACGGCCAGCATTTTAAAGTGATTGGTTGGAACTCGCTAGCAAACTCGTACGAAACAAACTCGGCGTCAGCGATTTTTCGACTTCATCGGAATCGTTCAACGCTTCAGCAATGTAGTCGCTATTCGCTTCAGGAACCAACGCTTCGAACCGCCGGATCCATGTCATTTGGTCCTTCAAGCCATAACACAAGGTATGAGATATAAAAGAATCAAATTAAGAGCAAAGTCAATCGAGAACAAACTAAAGAAATATGGGTAATCGTTATATAACAGATCGTCTTATTAAACTTCTATCATTCCTTTCTCTGAAACGAAATTGTTACGCGAAGACATAGTTGTTACATATTATTCGACTATGATCGAGTAGCTTAGAGAAATAAGAAAAGGATTTTTGAATCGTTGAAATTCGACGCTTATGAGGCATGACGCGACATGATAGTCTCTTTGTCCAGGACGTTATGAAGATGTCGCCGAACGAACACCGTCACGAAGACGTGCGAAGCGTTTACAAAACGCTTACGCGTACTACGGGCCGCGTACACATCAACGCCGGCCGCATTATCTGATGGCACCGACATACGTCTTCGCTGTCAGCCGATCGTTAAGGGAACAATCAGACATGCCGGAGACGGATCGGCTGCCAACCACTTCCACCCTTCCATCCCCATCCTCTTTTTCCTTCTTCGTTATTTTTTTCCTTTTTTTATTCCACTCTCTGTGCTCCGTCTTTGCACTACCAAAAAAAAGGTTCATCGTTTCCTCTCCTCTTTGTTTCTATTACAGAAGAAAATTTCACAATTCAGGAATATTACGATTAAGGCAATTTAGGAATTTACTGTCGAAATTTCTTTGCTTTTCGTTTGAAATATTTCCACCTTCAAACTGTAGACATAAGACAAAAAGTTCTATTCAAAGTTGCTAAAAGATCGCTATTTTTCGCTCTGGAAAGCGTGCTTTCCTTATGAGACGATCTATAACCGTTTTTACGCAATAGTGGGAAGATCCAATGGCGCACCGAATAGAAATTCGATTACTCGTGTCCCGCAGGTGTTCCCCTCACGGTGTCCCTTTATTACGTGACAATATTGCGAACGTTTCTTGCGGGCAATAAAGCGTCTTAAGATCCGTGCCAGATGTCACCGTGGCTGGCGTCATATACGAGACCGAAATCTCAAATATTAGCGGATTCCCGGCCGGATAGAGAGGATGGTACCCATCTACGCTTTAATATCGCGATTTTTTTCCAGCCCTCGCCGATGCGCGCCGCGACACGTGCGCGAAACGGCTTATAAAACTTTCGTGGAGCCCGGCCATCGCCACGAATGGCTATCATCCCCTTATCGCCGACTGATGAAACAGTGATGTGTAGATGAAATAAAGCTTTCTAAAGAAAAAAATTAAAAAGAACATTCTTAGTTACGTCGTTGAAATATATCGTTTATTTTCGATGGAATTTTTATGAAAGACATTGGCAATTTTTTTATATAAAATATCTGTTTTGATATGCTGTATTTAATTTTTGCATTAGATTCATTTATTATACATTTTCTCTCACACAATTTGAATTATTTCAAGAAGATTATTCAAAAGAGAATTTTGAATATTTGTAATTCGCGGAAAATGTTATGTGCTGCTATCTATTTACATTCACATGCACCTTTTTAACGATAGCATATTTATCCCATGTTGGTAAAATAAAACAAATCTTCTTTATCGTCATGTTTCACTGAGTCGGTATTTTAGGACTCTACTTAATGTTGCGTCTCCCGTGTTTTAGACATCGATTGTAATATTATGTAACGATAAGATTATTAATTTATGGAGTAATACGCAAGCAACATAGTGTCCTTAGTATATTTATTTTTTATGTATGAATTATGTATATACATGTGGATTTCTTCGAGGCAAGTCATGGTCTTCATACGAAATCTAGCCTCTTAGTATTCGAGTTTAATCCTTTTAATGAGAGGAAAAAAAAGGATGATGATTTTTCTTGATGATGTAGATGATAAAATAAAATGATGTCTCAATGATAGCTACGACGTAGCACACTCTATTGCTAAGTAGCTTCATCACATTGTTAATTCCTAAAACAGACGAGAAGTAAAATATAAGTAATCAAATTATACATACCAAATCATTTCTTTATATGCAAAAATTTAATCAGTCTGCCAAGATTTTCAACAGCATTTTATATCTGATATAAATACGAAACCATTGTCAAAGTCATCATATAATATTGTTCCATAAAATTTTGTAATTCTATTTGAAGACTTACCATAATAGCATTAACGATATCATTCTGATTATTTTTAAGAGCTTTAATGGCTTTCCCTCGGGAGACATTGGCCTGACACATTACTAAATCAATGTCTTTTTCTTCGACTCCCGTTTCATCTACTTCTTCTTCTGATTCTTCTTGTATTGGAGCAACAACCTTTAGAAATAGAAAGTCAAAGAATAATGTTAGAACACACGTTTTACTATTGTGTAGCAATCGAATACAGTATCTTCTTACCGTAGTACTACCACCAGCTTCAGTTGCTGGAATAACTGGTGGCTCTTTGAACTTCTCAGCTGCTGCTACCTGGGCTTGTTGACTAAGATCTTCAATCTATAAAACAGATAATTTATTTAAATAATTAAATATTATAATGTTTGAAAGAAAGTAGTTATTGAATGTATCAATTTGCCAAACTCTATTTTCTACTTTTCACAATATGCAACACACAAAAAAAGCATCGTACTAAATTTTACCTTGGCTTCGCCAAATACTATGTAAGTATCTGAGGCTGGATTCTTCAACACATCTGGCTTATTGATTACAAACAGAATATTCTTTGATTTACGTATAGTTACTCTATTAACACCTTGCACCTGTACAAAATAATCTAAAGTATTTATTTGTTATAAAATGATATAACAAGAGTATATAATAGCATTTATTCAACATACAGGCTTCAATCCCAATTTGCTCATTAGCTTCCTGGCCTTTTTCTCTCCTCGACTTTGTTTAGCTTTAGAAACCATATCGATGGGAAGACCAGTGACGGTTGTCCCTGGAAAACCAACAGTACCACCAGCCCCTGCATCGTCCAATTCTGGAATAGTGTCATCTGAATCTGTATCAGTTCCTGATCCTGCTCCTGTTGCTTCAACTTTAGCAGGTTCAGAACTTGCAGCTTTATCGAGTTCAGTTAATTCAGGCATATTTCTTAATCTGGAATGAATAATCATGTTAGATACTACTGATGTATATTTACCAGTTTTCATTACACATTACAATTGAAACAAACTTATAACATAATTGCAAAATAATTAACATTTGTTCTTTTTGAGAAAAATTTAATTTTTTAAGATATTAACGATCTTGAATCTATATATTCAACTTAATTTTTTTCGCTAAAACAATCATTCTATAAAAATCGACCGCACGTGTATTATACCGGGTTAACAAATTCTGCCCCACCTAATATATCCTTGATCATATTACGATTTTCAATGAACACGAGCGATAAGATACGAGAATAAAATAACAATGAAATTGATGAGCAAACTACAAATTATTAATAAATAATAATAAATACAAAATAACTGAATAACAAGGATAAACACTTATCACACAACAATTCTAACAGACAAATGGACGCTGTTATGGCGCCCACTGAAGGTAGTCAAAAAATACTTGCAAAACTATGATCGACAATTTCCGTTGTTATTTATGTTTAATTATTGTGACAAGTTTAACTGTTTTACAATAATCATGAGTGACATTTCAGTAACATTTCTGATCTCTTCACGTCTTTATACAACTGTTTTAAATCGTTATGAAGCGCGATGAACTTCGCATTGAAGCACAAATATTTCGCATATTCATCGTTAAAAATAAATCATTACAGGTAATATGATTTACGTAAAAAGATATGTTTGTTATTTGTTTCTCGATATTCGCGCTCTTTTACTATCACTACACAACGATGCCGAAAAAATCGTTAGATTTACCTCGAACGATAATCCGTCGACGGCCGAGCACTATTTTTACCATGTGACTAAGA
Source organism: Heterotrigona itama (assembly GCA_903986555.1). Lineage (NCBI taxonomy): Eukaryota > Metazoa > Arthropoda > Insecta > Hymenoptera > Apidae > Heterotrigona > Heterotrigona itama. The sequence continues at coordinate 23,290 of CAJDYZ010009753.1, read as the reverse complement.
CCAATTCACACGTGTGCCCTAATGAGCATAATTTTGTACTTTTAAGAACGCAAGATGCGAGCGAATATTTTATTAAATCAGCATCCGCAATTGGCGAGCTAAAAGAGAAACATTATGTTTTACGGAATTTATTTATAAAATACTTTAAAGAATATTCAACATAATTAAACATTTAAAAATATACAAAAGAATTTATTGTAAGAATGTAAGAATATGTAACAATATATAAAAAAATTTATTGTAATTTATTTACATATATATTTATATATTTTTAAATGTACAACAATAATACACATTTGTACTGTAAATTGTAGTCTGAATATTTTATAATAGTTTTATATTGAATATATAGTTTTAAGAATTAAAGAAAATTGAAATCAATTAAAAATAATTTTTAGATATCGAAGCTTGAACAATCAACAGAAACGTTGATAAAGACATTGTTAATGATTCAATTATAAATGCATGTAGTAGCAACATTATTCTTATTATTATTTCTATATTCTTTTGATATTATAAATAATTGTAATTTTAAATGAACCACCAGGTAATGCGGATTCGGATGCTGCGGGTCCGCATTACCTGCTGGTTCATTTACAATTACAAATCCAAAGAGAAAGAAGTTCAAAATTATGAAAAGAATGAAAAAATAGATCCATTTGTGCTTATTACATGCATTTGTTTACTACATGCATTTTCAAATGAATCACTAAAACGTTCAGTCTTTATCAACGTTTCTGTCGATTGTTCAACATTTTCGAAATCTAAAAATTATTTTTCATTGATTTCAATTTTCTTTAATTCTAAACAGTTTATTTATTATTTTTCTTCATATTCAAATCTAAATCCGATGCACTTATTGATTCTGTTTGTCCGTTTTTCAAATGTTCCCTATTTTCATCAGATGACAAGTATTCAGAAGTATTTAAAGATGAATTACGCTTAACATCATACATTAGTTTCGGAGCAGACGGTTTCTGTTTTCTCGCATGATTCAAAAAGTTGCAATAACTACATTTAAATCCTACAAAATAAAAATACATATATTTAGTATCGTAATTAAATCTTTATAATTAATTCTTTTTGGTAAATTATGTGATAATGTTTACCAAAATATTCAAATTCTTCTTTAAGAGCCATTCCATTGTGCGATTCACAACTTTGACAAATTAATGCATATCGATTTGATGGACCATCTCCAACAAGATAATCAATTAATCGATCCAAACTAGTTCTTCTTTTAGGTAATATTGGACGTGGTAATATTGGTAAATGTGATACTGGAGATTCTATTATAAGATTCATACAGCAGAAGAAAAATAACATATAAATGGTGAAAAAGAATATTAATTGTAATCCATAAGATACTAACTACAATCTTTATTTGGAGTATTAATTGATCTATCAGCACTCTGTAAATGAATATTTGGTGAATTACAAACAAGAGTATCACATGGAACATTAGTGTCAGTAGGTATATTATTTTGCACAAGTTGTGTTTGATTCTGATTCATTATCGCACGTTTCCTCAATTCTCCAGAAAAAGACATGAGAGATTGTGATGTATTAGATTTTTGAAGATTTTTAGGCTAAAATGAAAGTTTTTTTTCAGTTGATACATTATTTTCTCATTCAAATTATCTTTATATTCTTCAAAATACAAACCTGTGGGGATAGCTGAAAGTGAGAAAAAGAATTAATTCATTTAAAAAAATATAAATAAAAAATATATTGTATAATTAAAATAATTTAATCTACTTAATCTACTTACTGAAGTCATTATTGTTAGTTGATCAGGAGCAAACTTTAACAGAATTTCTTTAGCTTTTTTGTACGTTTCAGTCTCTGTAACTTCATCTAAAATTTTTTTTTTCTCAGATTGCATGGTACTTAATTTATCTTGATTTTTAGAAATTTTAGATTTATAATACCATGTTACCATTTTTTTTGTAAGCAATATTCTGTGACAATAAAATGTATCATTACAATAATTATAAACAATAATAAAAGAATGCAATATCAAATTACTTACAAAATTGGAAAAATTAACAACGAAATAATATAGAATATTTGGTCATATAGTGATGTTTGGAAGAAATAGAAATAAAAAATAAATGCTGATATAATATAAAGTAACACGCTATATAATATAAGAATTCCAACAATTCTTTTCTGTCTTTGTTCTGTACTATATCCATATTTTTCTATCTCTTTAATTTTCTGTTAAAGAAGAAATTTCTAACATAAGTTACTAACATAAATATAAGTGAAAAAATGTATGTAAATAATTTACCGTATCAAGATCCTCCAATGTTTCAATTGTGGTTTTTTTTCTCTAAAATATAAAAATTTATAAATATTAACAGCTTTGTATATAATTTATTGATTTTCTATAAGTATTTATAATATTTCATAAGCACTACATTATATATATATATTTTTTAAATAATATATATATATATAATATATATAATTAATTTTCATTTTCTATTGCATATATTTATATACAAATGTATTTTGAAAGAAAATGAATTTTAATTTAATTCAAATGAATTCACTATAGTGAAGCAAACATATTTATGGAACAATAATTAATATGAAAACTTATAAATAACTACATATTTAACATATTAAATTATAATTTTTCTTTCAAAATATATTTTTTTATATATAACACTTTTTATTATCTGAAAAGTATAAAAAATATCTTTAGAACATTTTTTTAACAAAAAAGAATCTCGTATATTATTAATTAAAAAATACAGGCAATTTGTTTTCACTATTTCAGCATCCACAAAATTTAAACAATTTGAAATGTAAAAAAAGGTACTGAATAATAATTTTGCATCGTATGACAATTACATCTACATATGTATATCTGTTACAGGTCAGTGTTGAATAAACATTCAATACAAATTTTATTCAATTAAGTTGAAAATCTTGAACTATAAAAATTTCAGATTATAAATTTTTACATTATAATAGTTTATAAAATAATATATTTATAAAAATTTAATGTTGTTTATGTTAATAATAACTTACGCCAAATCTTGATAACAGAAAGCTAAAAATTCCCATTTTAATCAACCGTTGGTGCCAAATTTAAACTTAAATCACTTTGTGCTTTGCTTTGATATTTACAGTTTCAGTATTTATAAGAGTCAGTATTTATAAGAATCATATTCTCGACAGTAATACTATTTGTCATGACCTTTAAAAAAAATTATTATTTTTTTACACAGAATATTCATATAAAGCGAAAATAATATATTAATAAATCAGTTGATATCGAAATTCTTTTCACTTGTCACTTTTTGTCGAATAAGTTAATTAAGTGTAAAAAAAAACGTATATTGAATTACATTCATTATCATTTCATGTTCGTTTCTATCGATATTAACCAGTCGCGACATGTTCTGTTTAAAACTGCGAACGAAACTGAAACGCGCAGCTTTAAACACACTATATAGAATATGGCTCAACTCACGCATTGATAAATAAGAAATACAATGAAATAAAAATATGTTAACATTGTGTATATATATATTTTTTTTGAATATTAAATATATAACTGACGTTTTATACTTAAGCACATATTATATGCGTATTTATACTTAAGCATATAACAATCATTTCTGTTATTTTTCTTAAATACAAATAGCAAACAGTAAATATAGGCATCTCTTTTGTCAAATTATCTACGTTATTAAAAAGTATGAAATCATTTATGAAAAAACTGAATTTATACAGTTTTCAGTGTGATATATCTATTAGTGTGAACTGCTTTCAATCCCATTGCAATATATTTATTAATATAAGGAATTGCTTGTTCCACAAGTAATATCTCTGTAGCTGACATTTTAGGTAGTCCGAAGTTTTTTTGTATACCGCCTGGACCGAATTGCAATTTGGTAGTGAAGTATCGACATCCCGGCAAAATGTTTGATCGTGCATAAGCAGAAGAAATAATATTTTTATGGCCGCTAAGTCCTTCGGCAAGCGCTAGGATTAACTTGGCAGTTGCTGCTCCATCAGACAATATTGGACCTTTGAATTCAATATTTTTCATTTCTCTATCTGAGCTACGTAACGATTGTAACAACATTTCTTGTTGCACCTACATAAATTTTTAATTACGAAAAATTCTTCCTTTTAACTATCAATAATTTAATATAAATGATTATAGTTTCATACATTAGTAAACCGATTTATCGGAGAAGCACAAGATAAAAGCGGAACAACAGTGTTCAAATCTGCTCCGCCAACCATTGGGACTGATAAGAATGCAGGATTTAAATCTAACAGATTTGCGGTTAATGCCTCCATTCGCATGCGATCACGTGCAATGGAACCAATAATTCTGTCCGGATCCCACCATCCAGCGAGTTTGTAAATTTCTGATACCATGGGCAGTGTAGCTGTTACTGGTCGAGTAAAAACGGCTACCAAAGATTCTGAACTCAATTGTGCCATTTGTTCAGCCATCTCGCTTACGTATGACGACGCAGCCTCAAACTGTGCTGTGGGTTTTAATTCATTGTTGGGATTTGTTTCATCCATCAATGCAATAATGTTTATCTGTAAATAATATCGATTTCTGCATATTAATATTATGTAGTCAATGCTGTGCTACTCATTTTTTCATTGTTTAATAAATAAATACATACTTTTTTAAGGGCTTCTTTTAAATGTTTTCTTTTAAAATGTTTAATACGAGGCGATGTATCAATGCGATTGACATCTAAAATTGCATTAGCTAATGAATCTTTTGCGTCCACCACATGTATTCGTTTTATAAGACGAAATTGTTTTAAAAGAACAGCAGCGTATATCAATGACGCGCATCCTCCAATCATGCAAACTCTTATGTTGCCTTTATAATCTGGCAGAAAGCAATTGCAATTTTTGAACTGAGACTTATTGTTAACATTAGGTTCCTTTTTTAATTTTAGCTCCTTTATTTTATCTTTTGCATATTTTGATTTTTCATCAATTGGCATATTTGAAATATTTCTGTAAAAGCGGCATGAAATGCATTTTTTGATAGATTTCAAAAAATATCGTTGTTTTCCAATCATATTCAAACATCTGTTCTAAATTGATCTGTTGAATCACTGACGATAATTTTTTAATACTGTCAAACATTAAAGAAAGATAGAAGATAAAATTCAAAAAATATTTAGGTTACTGGTTTAAAATAGATTGATTTAAATGAAAAAAAAACAATCGAATAGCTTTAAAAAATTATAATATGTGATAAACATAAAATTTTATTTTTCTATTGCTAATTCTCCCATACATTTTGTCTATAATTTTTATGTTTATTATTTACTTGTATTTATTTGTATATTATATATATGTCAACGTAATTACAAAATGAATTAGACAAAAATAGAAATTAATATAATTTCAATACATTATATAACTTTATTACAATGTATAAAATATTATTTCCACTTAAATAAAGAACTTGATATTGTTCTATTATTTAATTCTTGATTATAGTACGAATCTATTTAATTTGCTTCTATAATAAGATCAGACATATCTGGAACAGCTTGTAGTTTCAATGTTTTCTCATTTGCTAAATGTAACAAGGATACAAAAGAAATAGGAAAACTTAGAGCTTCTATATTAGTTTTTGTTAATAGATTCGGCAATACTTTATAAATTTCATTAAAACTTCTATTTTCTATCTTTTTTTCTTCTTCATTTTTTGTAATTTCTGTATTATTACATTTAGTTAGGCTTTTCCAAATGGATTTTTTTAATTGTCTCATATCAATTGTTTTAGCATGTGTGCTATATGTAATAGATATTTTATTGGTTAATTTAGGAATAGCTACTAAATTATCTCCAGTAAAAATCATTTGGGCTGCTACTTCATCGTCTTCAACTCTATTATATACAGGTTCATTATTAGCTTCACTTGCATAGTCTTCATTAGGAATATCAGGACAATAATTTGATATATCATTTTCATTATCATAATTATAATTTTCTATATCAGATATATGAGTAGCATCTAATTGATCCTGCTTTTTTATATTTATATGTATTAATTCATGAAGGTACAATTTACTGGCACTTGCAATATTATAATGCATGTCTCTTGGCAACGTAAGTCTCTCTTCATTCCAGTCTAAATTGACAATTTCAAACTTCGAAGCTTTACTTATTATAAATTTTGATAATATTTCTGCTCTTATACTATCATCGTAACATATTTCTATTTCTTTTTTTTTTCTACCCGGCTTCTGTGGGCAGGCAGCAATAATTTTACTTCCAGAAAGTTTTGTAAAATTGTTCATTTTCCAGTGAGATGGACCAGCCCAGTGTATACTCGAACTTTTCTGAAGAAATGAGTATTCAGATGGCTTAGTCACATTGACATTAGATAAAACTTTACATAAATCTACAATTTTTTCTGGTGGTTTTTCTATCTCAACACATTTCGTTATATTTTCTACATCATCTTGGATATCCAAATAATTCAAATCATCATGAAATATTTCATTCTCAGATGGTAAGCTAGCATCTAAATCAAATTGAAATCCATTTTCATTATTTTCCTTTGATTTTGTGTTTTTATTTTCTTTTTTTTCTTTGTCAACACCATAATTCCAGTCTTGAAAATCAAAATTAGTTAAAGGTGGACATATTTCTAGATTAGAAAAATCTTCTATCTGTGAAATAGTTACTTTTGTGCTTTTTTTATTTGCTTTATGTTCTACAATATCCATAATAACATCATTATACAATTGTAAAGAATATTTTGAATTTGCATGATTTGATAGCATTGCTTGATACAATTCATCTGTAGTTTGTGAATCTTTATTCTCCATTATCCAAGAAGGTTTCATAATTTCTACAGCTCCTTTTAAATTTTCTGCTATACTAAAAATTTTCTGTTTAGTTTTCTTTTTTCTTCTTTTCTTTTGTACATCGTTTATCTCATTTTGTAGCTCAGTATCCAATTGTTCATTTACTTCATCAATTGGACTGTTATCATGCTGTTTATCTATTCCACCAACCATCTTCATTATTTCTGTATGAACTCCATCTACACGAAAACCGTAGATTTTTGAGCTTACATCTAAAGATGTACTAGCTGCTTGCAGATTACATATGTTAGCATCTTGTTTTTTTATCATATATGACATAAAGTCAATTATTTCAAGTTTAAATGCATTTTTCACATTAATTTTGTTTTCAGTATTAAGTTTTATACATTCAATAATATGATCTTTTATTTGATGTGATGACATTTGGGCTAAACACCCAAGCCCCAAAGATCTCCGTTTATTGCTTGTGTTTACATTTTCTATTGATGTAGCACTTATTTCATATCGTCTAGCCAATTTTTCAGCTTCATCATTGTTTTCTACTAAATTAGGTTGTAATGAATTCTGTACCAAAATAGATTTTCTTCGCAAAGATGATGAGACTGACGTTTCTGATAATTCTTTTTCCATTTTGTAAATTTATTTAAATATATAGACAGCAAATATATATATTCACAAATATTTTTCTTCATTTACCTACGAAAAATATTTATAATTATATATTTTAGCAAAATATTAATAATATATATTAACGAAAACAAAAAGTTACTTATGAATCAATGAAGTGAAATTATCTATAATCTTTTCCAAATCAACCCTCATTAAACGTAACAATGTATAAAATTGTTGCAGCTGAATTTGCATTTGTCGAAGTATTTTCAACTCGTTCAAAAGTTCCTGAAAGTAACGCATCAATATTCACATAAAGAAATATCTTAATTACGATACAATAAGACTCTATTTTTGCATACCTTATCATCCATTTAAAATACAATTTAAATAAATACGCAGTAAACACTTCAAAACATTAATTAATATTGTACATTCCCTTCCACGGATTCCTCTTTGTTCAACTGAAATTGTCATAAATTCAAATTTGAATGTAAGTGTTCCTAAAATCATTTTATGTGATTAATAATAAAAAATATCTATTTTCATTATACATCTATTAAATTATTTTTTATCATTATTTCATAGATAATAATAGAATATAAAATTATATATTTGTTTAATATGTACAAAGTTTTGTTTAATATAAAAATATATAGTTTAGTGCTTTCATTCTCTTTTAGTAACTATTTTATTTAGTAATTTTCTGTCCAAAGGATCATTCTCTATTTGCTTCCCACCGATATATGTACTTATTTTGTTTTTCAACTACTTCTTTTATTTTTTTTATTTTTAAATTTATAGTTTGCGTTTATGCAATATATATCATTATCAATAATATATATTATATCAATATATCAAAATTTCAGGAGTGATAGCCAGTGTTCTTCGGTCTATGCACCTTGTCAATATGATCAATTAAAAAAAAAAGAAAGAAAAAAAACAAGAGAAAAAAAGGAAAAAAATATTTTAGAAAAATTCATCCACATTTTACGTTCCATTTTTCAATGGATTTTTTTCTTTCCAAGAGTTTGAAAAGCTTTAATAACATATGTTTCAATAATTTCAAGCTTTAATAACAAATGTTTCAATATTTCAAATAATGAGGAGTACAAAATAAGTATAAACATAAGGAGAATTTTTCATGAATCTTAAAATCAAGATTTAATAAAGTTTCATGTCGCAAATTACATTAAAATATATTTTGTTAACATCTAACATTTAGTAACGAAAAGTTATAAATTATTTAAAAATAAATAATTTTTTTAAGACGAAGATTCATCGATATCCATTTTTTCATCGCTCTCTTCACAGTTATGAACTTCTTTCTTTTCGGATCCCTGTTCGATATCCTGTTTTACACTACCTGGTTCATCAAGGACTGTAATTATTTATAATATTAAAATAATACTATTATTTATAATATTAAAAGAGTATAAAAATACGCGATTAACAGTAATATTATTTACCACATGCATTTTTAACTGATTCCGTAACATGTTCAGTCTCTTCCAAAACTTCTGTCGGTCGTTCAACCACTTCAATATCTGAATCTAAAAATTATTTTGAATTGATTTCAATTGTTTTCTTTGCTAATAAATGCTAAATAATTTTAATTGCTAAATAAATACTAAATAATTTATGTTTCAAACCTGAATCTGATGCACTTATTGATTCCGTTTGTCTATCTTTCAAATGCTCTATATTTGTATCAGGTGATAAATATTCAGAAGTATTTAAAGATGGACTATTATGCCCAACATTATACAGTTTTGGAGCAGATGGTTTCTGTTTCCTCGCACGATTCCAAAAGTTGCAATAGCAACATCTGAATCCTACAAAATAAAAATACATATATTTTGAATATTTAATATCATAATTAAATCTTTATACTTAACTCTTTTTGTCAGATTAAGACAAATGTTTACCAAAATATTCAAATTCCTCTTTGAGAGCCATCCCATTGTGCGATTCACAATTTCGGCATACTAGAGCATATCGATTCGATGGACCATCTCCGACGAGATAGTCAATCAACCGATCCAAATAAGTCCTTTGCCGCGGTAATACTGGACGTGGTAAAGGAGTTCCTATCACATGATACATTTATTAATTCCTTAATTTACTTTTCTGTATGAACATGTCTTCTATAATTATTTCTTCAATAAAACTTTAATAACAAAGTATTAGATCTCTTATTATTAAATTAACAATAAAAGATGTAATATATGATTTAAATAAAGAAATGAAAATTATAATAGTTGCAAAAATACTAACGATAATCCCTCAATGGAGTATTAACTGATCTAATACCACTCTGAAATGAAGTATTTGATGGATTCTGAGTGGGAGCTCTGCCAACTGGGACAGGGCCAGTGTTAGTAAATATACCACTTTGTACATTCAGTGGTTGATTTTGACTTGTTACTATACGTTTTCTCAGTTCTCCAGGAGGAGATACTGGAGATATTATATGGTGAGGTGTACTAGTTTGTTGCGGAGTTTCTGTTGATGATGACACTTTAAAAGTTTGCTAAAATAAAAGTTTTTTTTTACTAAAATTTTATGTTTTTCCTGTTCAAATTTTTGTCTAATATTTTATTATTAAAAAAAAGGTGATACTTAATTATTCAAATTTTTTCTTCACATATTTTATTGTGCAAGGTACTAACCTGTGGGGACAACTGAAAAATAAAGAAAATAATTCAATTATTTAAAAAAAATATGAATAAAAAATATACTGTATAATTAAAATTAAAAAGAATTATATTATATTATAGATCTACTTACTGGTGTCATTCTTAATTCATCAGGAGCAAACTTTAACAGAATTTCTTTAGCTTTTTTGTACGTTTCAGTCTCTGTAACTTCATCTAAAATTTTTTTTTTCTCAGATTGCATGGTACTTAATTTATCTTGATTTTTAGAAATTTTACATTTATAATACCATGTTACCATCTTTTTTGTAAGCAATATTCTGTGACAATAAGATGTATCATTACAATAATTATAAACAATAATAAAAGAATACAATATCAAATTACTTACAAAATTGGAAAAATTAACAATGGAATGATGTAGAATATTTGATCATATAGTGATGCAGGAAAGAAATAGAAATAAAAAATGAATGCTGTTACAATATAAAGTATTACACTATATAATATAAGAGTCCCAACAATTTTTTTATGTCTTTGTTCCGTACTATATCCATATCTTTCTATCTCTTTGATTTTCTGTCAAAAGAGTTTATAATAATTGGTAATTATTTGTTAAGTTACTAATGTCAACAAATAAATATAAATATTTTACCGCATCAAGATCTTCTAAAATTTCGATTGTTGTTTTCTTTTTCTGAAATATAAAAATAACTTATGTTTTAACCTAAATATATTATTAATAAAAACAAAAATATTTTCATCTATATTCTTTTTTTTTCAATGCAATTATTTATTATATATAAATGTATTTAAAAAAAAATTAAAGTTTTATTAATAAATTCATATATTAAATTAATAATTCATATATTAAATTATTAAGTTTTATAGTATTTATGCTTTTATGTAGTTTTATGTAATCTTATTATAGAATATAAAATAAATGATACATTTTTTGAGGATATCATATAGTACTACTTTAAAAAACAGTAAAACTTAAATCATTTGGATTTTATATCATTGAATAATGATTTCGTATTCTACGAGAGTTATGCATAAATGCATAAATTATAAGCCAATGTTAATTAATCAATATTTTCAGCTGAATTACAAAAAGGATTATAAATGTTTGTATTAGTAAAAAAATATATTTAAATAATTTATGTTGGTTAATAATAAGATATATATATGTTATTTTTTTAGTGAACTGTTCAAAACTTTCTTATTTTCGCGCCTAACCTAAAAATATTATCACCTGCGAAGAAATGCTTAATTCCGTCATATTTAAATATAAAAATATATATTATGTGTTAGAAGTTTTAACATTTATAAGAAAATATTATAATATCTAAACTATTCTCAAATACGTAGTAAAAAAATATATATAGTACGACGGAGTTTTAACCTTAGTAATACGGTATTAATATTATTTATGCATTAATTGTGACTTACACGAAATCTTGATAATATAATTCCCATGACGTCCAAATTTTAACGAATTCTTGTCGAAGATAAAATAGATCAAATGTAAGAGATTCATGCAATTTTTTCTTTTTTTTCTTTTTTTTTTTATTGAGCAAACTTCGAGCAGCTCAAAATTTGTAAAATATTCTTGGAATCAAGCCAATGCTGGCTCGTAAGCGAAGATACATAAGTTTTAACATAATATATATGTATACAGGTGTATATATATGCCTAGAATATGTATGCTGTATAATGCAGCAGAAAATGCACGACTACGCTGAAATATGTAACACACCTGTAGGAAATGCAAAAAGATTGTTAAGGACAGTTCTTATGTAACTCACTCAAAGCAATATCACCCTAGGGACTTTAATATTGTCATGTTAAAAACAGCAATAATGACCTACTTGAATAAAGAAATTAAATTTATTTTATTATAACCTATAAAAATTTATGATTAATTGAATTTGTAAATTTCGTAAAATTTGGAATTTTGTGTTATCAAGAAAATGTACAATGACAATATTTCGACGGTAACAGCGAATATGTTAATGACTGTTATTCATTTGTAATTTGGGTTTTAAAGAAACAATTTATAACTTTAGCAATTATTTTTATCCAAGGACTACGTGTATAAGACCAAAATCATAGAATATGATATAGATTTTGACAGATATATATATAATATTTATATTAAAATTATTTTAAATGAATTTTAATCATTCAACATTTCCATTTACCAAAATTTAACCAAAAATTATTTATGATTTAACAAAGTGAAATTGTCAATAATTTTTTCCAGATCAGCTCTCATTAATCGTAACAAGATATAAAATTGTTGCAATTCGAGTTGCATTTGTCGGAGTATTTTTAGTTCATTTAAAAGTTTCTGAAAATAAGTATTCGCACAAATTACCAGAGAATATATTTAAAATATAGTGAATTTTATTTCTCCGTACCTTATCATCCATTTGGAATAAAATTAATTAAAGTAAATACAAGAAGAAATATTAACTTAATCATATAAGTTTGATTCTGTGAAGTTCGCTTTGATCAACCGAAATTGTCATAAATTTAAATGCTGAATATAAGTGTTCTTAAAACCATTTTATCTGAATGGTATTTTTGATTGTATATCTAGGTATGACTTTTTTAAATATATTTTAACTGATAAATATAAAATAATTCACGATTTTAAAGTTTTTCAATAATTTAAGTATGACCTCGCTTTGACATAATATGGGAACCCAAGGTTAACTTTTGATAATATAGTCTTCTATTGTTTCTACTATTGGCAGTGCCGTTAAATGTGACAGGTCAGTCCGCAAGAATGGCGACCATGGTAGAAGAACAGAATTTGGTTGACATGGGTGAAGATAAAGAATCACAGTGAGTTGTGATAGATTAATATGAAAAATCACTGATAACCAACTTATAATTACATGAAAATATTGAAATAAGAATATTATGTTTACAATTAAGCTTTGGAAAAATAACCTAACGTATAACATAATATGTAACTTTCGGTGATATTTTTTAATTTTTACATCTATTTACATTACAGATTCGACCAAGTTACTTACAATTGGGTGGATATTACCCAAGAATTTTTCGATGCCATTACAGGTGCTTATTTTCTTCTTTGCAAATGCTTGCTTTGCAAGTTCTCGTTTTATTTCTTTTTTCTTTCTTATATTTTTTGTCTTATTGTAATCGAGAGGATTTAATTTTGATTTGCATACAACTCGTTTTATTCAAATAATCTTATAATTTTGTTCAATAAAATATTGTTAGCATTCAAGTATCATTATTTATTAGAACTTTGACTTATAATGATTGACTAATTGAAATAATCTTTTATACAACACAAAATACTTTATTGTTATGTTTATTTAGAGCTGGAATTGGGTGAACTGTTGCGAGATGAGTTGTTTGGATTATTTGAAGCCATGTCTGCAATTGAAATGATGGATCCGAAAATGGATGTTGGCATGCTATGTAATAGAGGCAACAACAAACCATGTACTTTTACGCAGGCTGTTGACTCTGGTGCATTGAAATTGGACAATTTGACTCAGTCAGAAGTTATAGGAATAATAGATTCAACTTATGCGTGCATAGTGTCTTGGCTTGAAGGTCACAGTTTGGCCCAAACGGTTTTCACTAACTTATATCTTCATCAACCCAGTCAAATAGTGGATAAACCTCTGAGAACCTTTTGTTATGCTGTATATAAAATAATTGAAATAATTAAAGATTGCATAAATAAAGCATTAGTTTTTGAGGAAGAAGATTTCCAGAGTGTTACTTATGGTTATAGATTGCAACAGGATATTACAGAACAAAAAATCATATCCATGTTGAAAGAAGTAGAAGATGAATTACCTAGGAAAAGTAGAATAAAACCAATTCATGTAGTATCTGAGAAAGAAGTAGGTGCATGTTTAAAAATATGTTGGATTTTTTTTGAACAATTAAAGATATAAATAATTATACCTTATTGAAATCATTATTATTTCTTTCAGTATGGTGATAGATTAGCACTCTATGCCAGAATTAGATTTACTAAGATATTTTATCAAATTTTATCATTAATGGGAAAAAAAGAACAACTGCAACAAAATTTAAATGAGTGTCATACATTGTTATCAAGATGTTCTTATATGATTCAAATAATGATTAAGACAGTAAACAGTGGAGAGAAAGCTGATGAAATATGTAAGTTTTTCAAAATTCATGGCTTACCTGTATAAATCAAGTATTATGTAATGATTGTAGCAAATTATCCAAATATTATGGGGTTTGACCCTATGGTAAATCAAAGATTATTACCACCAACATTTCCACGGTATACAAAAATAAAACCAAGAATAGAAGCTTTAAAGTATTTAGATGAGTTGTTGAATAGATTTCGAACAGTTACTATGATCACTAATCAAAATGGTTTTCATGCAGCTTTGGTAAGAAAAAATCTATAGATTACTAGAAATTTTTGATATAAATTCCAAGTACACTGATTTCTTTTTAGGACTTTTTTTTAGAATTTTCACGACAAAGTCCATGTATATTATCCAGATCAATGTTGCAAATAGTTTATTTACCTACAACAAATCGGGTATTCGGTGTCCAAAATTTTGCTGATGTTTTGAAAGATGCAGCGCGGAATTTTATAGCGCCTCCAGTACTAATGCCAAAGAGCACGTTACTCCAAAATCATCAAGCTAAGGAATATGTTGATAGTTTCTTATCTCATTGTGTAGGCCTGTTTGGTAGTTTACTACAACTTACTGGCCACAATAGGGCAAGACAGAGAGATAAATTAGCACACTTATTAGACGATTTTGCAATATTACAGGACGAAGTAAGTTCTAAAGAGTACTCAATTTATATTTCAACATTTAACATTCATAACTTCAAACTGACATGTATTTGTAATTTTGGCAGGCTGAAAGAGTTGATGGATTCTTACATGCTTTGTCACTGAAAAGTGATACACCTAGATCACATTTAGCTTGTTTTGGAACGTGGATTTTGTATCATACGTTACGAGTTATGGTCATGTATTTGTTAAGTGGCTTTGAATTGGAATTATATTCGGTCCATGAATATCACTATATATTTTGGTACCTGTATGAATTTCTTTATGGATGGCTTGTATCAGCTATTACAAGGGCCAATACATTCTTAATGGAACAAGATGTACATAATGATACACATAAAGGTAGAGGTAGTAAGAAAAGTGCGAGAAATAAGAAGAAAAAATCAACATCAAGACCATATAACTTAGAAATATTAATGTATCAAGCAATGCAAAATATATGCGGAGGGTATTACAAAGTAAATTATTATATCTTTGGTTTTTTGTAAAAGTTATTTCTAAAATGATTTTATTTCATCTAAAAAATTTATTTCAAAGGCTTTAGTTGGTTTCCGTATGGATGGTAAAATATTACTTCCTGAGTCGCCATTTGATTCAGAACGAGTTCGATATGAACATAGGTTATTGCCGTTTTCTTCGTTACTGACTCCACCTCCGGTACATTATCAAGAATTCCTAGATATGACAAATGCACAGATGCATAAAAGAAACGTGAGTATACTGATCCGCTCTTTCTTTTTTTTTTAGCAGCATTCTTTCTTAACTTCTATTTTCCTAGGAGAAGGTTACTAGTGAAATGCTGTACTTAGCTGGTTGCCGTCATTTTCATCAAGCTAGAAATATGTTAGAACGAGCATTGTCTCTTTATTTACCGAACGCTAGTACTGTGAATGAGGTAAATATTTTTAAATAATACTTAGTAAATACTTTCGATTTCTATATTTTTATTAAACATATTTTACACATTTTATCGCTTGATTTACAGATCAATGATTTATTGAAAGTGGCGAAAACAAATTTTGTGGTTCTAAAGTTACTCGCTGATGGGCATAAAAAGGATTCCAAAGAACCTCCAGTATTTGATTTCTCATGTCATCAACATTTCCCATTGATAAAATTGATCTAAATTACTTGCGACGGCCATGATTTCATATTATAAATTACATATTATTTATTCTAGCTTTAAACGTGCAAAAAATATTTTTGTGTTGTTGACTTTGGATACCTTTTTTTTTGTCTAATACAATCTTTAATGTTTAATACAATCTCTCCTTTTTCTTTTATTAACAGTACATCCTTCATTGTACAGATATATATTATTTATCGTACATATTTTGTGGATAAATTTCTATAAAAAATGAAAATTATATTTGTATATAGTTTATCATAAATCGTATGCTTTAAGTGAGTTCATGTGAATATTAAGAATGAATGCGACGATCGTTTGCGAAGATGAGGTTTGTGAAATTTACAGATCGTTATGAAATGTAAATAACAGAAGTATAGGATGTATAGTCTCGAAATGTTGTATAGTAATACATCTTATCAATGAAATTGTTAACAGTTCTTGTTAGTGACGTCTGCAACATTTTGAATATATATTGCAAGCTTCAGCTATGTAATACACGTTCTGATAACAGTCTTTTTTATAATAATTCGTAAGTTCATTAATCAAACGAGACCTAAGTTGTTTATGTCTACAAATATATTCCCTACATTTTAGAAAAACATGATTTATATATTATTAAATTCTGTATTGTACAGAAACGAAAGAATATTGCAACACTAAACTGAAATATTAAATTTCCATGTAAAATTACTGATTGAAAGATAAAGTACTTGTAAATTACAAAATTTATGTGAGAAAATGATGTATGTCTAATAAAAATGATAATCTGAAATAGTTGT
>CAJDYZ010009752.1:29844-40314 GCA_903986555.1 Heterotrigona itama | reverse complement strand
ATGCATTAAATGGAATTGAGTACTTTACAACTAAGTTCGAGCATAAGTATTTCATATGGTACTTTCCAAACATACTCGAATCCAAGCTAGATAATTTGCAGTGATTTATGACATTATATACCTCTTGGAGTAAATGAAAACTTCTAAAGTACAGATACCGCTTATTGAATACTTCACAAGTACAAGTTTGAATGTTAGATTGAAATCTTTCGCAAGTATTTCCAATGGATTCGAATCTATGGAAGACAGGTTGCAATGATTCACGAACATTTCAAGAAATAAAAACAATGCATTAAATGGAATTGAGTACTTTACAACTAAGTTCGAGCATAAGTATTTTATATGGTACTTCAAATACATTTGAACCTAAGCGAAATAGTTTGCAATGAATAGTCTCGTGAGTGTTTCAGCAAATGAAAACAGTATTTTTAAATAAAATTTGATTCTGATAGATAGAATTTGAATCTTCGATCATTGGATTTGTATCTTTTATAAGTATTTAGAATGAACTCAAATCTGTGCAGGATAGGTTGCAATGATCCACAAGTATTTCAAGAAATGAATTATAAGCTGAACTTGATCCCATCACTACCGATGACCCAGACTTGTCTAAGACTTTCCAAAATTATGGTTGGAGCGACACACTGTAAGGTCGTCCTTCTGTTACTTATTGACCCTGGGCTGTTGCACGCGACGTGTCGTCTGGAGTTCGAGAGAATTCACCTAATCCTGGCTGACTACGATCAAACTGGGTTTCCTGAATGAGACTCGTTGACGGAGCGTTCTCACCGAGATTAACTAATATGTCTCCTGATTGAGACCGTGGAAATTGATCTTCACTAACTGATACACCCACGATTTCACGTGCGTATTGCTTTATTGCGATCGATTGATTGGCCGATTATGTTTGCTAACTGTTAACCAATTGGTATCGCTGGATATTGCAAGCTTAATTTTGGAATTTTGAAGTTTGGTTTAATTTTTATTGCCAATCTTCAGCAGAGGAAGAATAAAATTCAACGCCTTAAATTGTTGTAATTAATAACTAATACTAATTAACTTTCTGTAACCAAAAACTTTCGTCTACTTACAGAAGAAAGAGATTATTAAACAATTATAATTATTTACTGTACATCGATAAACAAATTTTGTACATCGATAATATTTCTATATTACAATAACGAGGCAACAAGTAATTCTCATTTCGAATTTCTGTACTACATAATTAACTTTATTTTGTATTTTTCTGTTTGACTATTTCCTGCATCATATCGTATATAACCTTTCATACTATTAAAAAATATGATGTGCTGAAACATCAAAGCACTGACGGACATCATATTTGTCAACCATAAAAAAGTTGAAAGCATAACATGAAAGGCAAACAAATTCCAAACCACGGACAGCGAACAAATGAATCTCGATCTTTTATCGATCCCAGCCGCGAACCAGTTGTTCGAATTATTTCTGCATTTAACAAGCTACGGCTAAAACAAAGATCCACACACAGGCTTCGAAAAAATCCTGTGCACGCCCCGCTGACTTACAGATTTATATCGCAGAGGCGTGGTACATATGTGCCACCCGTGTAGTACATGACCTCTCTCTGTACTTCCGTGGATTCGCGACAGGTGAATCGCTGTCGAGTTTGCAACGAGTTAAAAATTCCCGGCTAAAATGGTTTATTGGCGTTGCTTCTCGTTGTCGTTGTCGGATTAGAGAAGTAACACGATGTGATTTACGCGGAATCCATGCCATAAATCCAAGTGTCGAAAACCTAACAAAACGCGGCTGACACGTCGATTACACTATGACGATCCTTTTACACACGGTATCGGGAGGTCTTAAGCTCTGTCTCTGCAAATACATCCTTTCGGCCATTTTCGAATTGAAGCTTTCAGAGAAAGAAGGTTAGAAATCTTCTCTAGACGGAGAGATTTTCCCTGGCGTAGTCAGCAAACATGACGTTTTTTTTTTTTTTGAGAACGAGACAAGAGAAAGAATGTATAAGATTTTTAATAAATGATGTCACTCTATATTCCTAATTTAGATCCTCTAAATTTTCTTGCTTTAAATTTTATCTTGCTTCAAAAAAAAAAAAGAGATTTCTGAAAATACCATTTTTTTTCAAAAAAGAGTTCTTCTCATAAAAATTGTCTAGCATTCAGTTAGTAAATGTAATTTGCTAAAGAGGAATCGAGAAAGAAATATTTGTGAAGAAAGAATATCAATCCATATTTCTGCAGGTTCTCTGTGTTTTCTTTCCTTAAATTTAACCCTTTAGAGAAATAAACTTCTAAAAATGCAGTCTTCTTGACGAGAAGAAGTTTAAACAATTGTTTTCGTAAAAATTGTTTTTCATAGACAGCAAACGTAACACCCTAAGGAAGAATATAATTTTCATTGAAAGAAATGTCAAGCAGTATTTCACTTTAAAATTCTCTAAATTCAGGCAAAGAATAAAAGAAAAAAGAGGAGATTGTTGAAAATATAATTTTTTTAAAGGAAGTTTAAAAAAACAAGCTGTCTTCACAAGGAAGAAAAGGAATATAATATTTATACAAAAACGATATTGATTCTCAAAATTTAAATTTATATAGAAAAAATAATAAGAAGTTTAAGCATTGTTTTCATACAAAATTACTTTTCATGCATCAAGCAAAAAAGAGTGCGGAAATATTTATGAGAAACTGTTTTAAAATCCTTAAATTTCCTTTAGAAAAAGAAAAATTCTAGAGACGCTATTTTCTTTGGGAGAAAAAAATTTCAAAAAGTTATTTTCATAAAAATTTCCTTGTACAAGGTACAGTCTACAAAAAAAAATCTTTTGAAATTCTTCAAATTTTCTTGCTCTGAATTTAACCCTCACGAAAAAAAAAAAAAAACATTTCTAGAGATATCATTTTCTTCGAAAGAAAAAGTTTCAGAGATATTTTCGTAAAAATCGCCTGCCGCCGCTGGCGAACATATAACATTTGTTAAGGAAGGGTGAAGAAAACGAGCGTGATATTGGTGAGAAACGATATCACGTTGCGGCCATATTTCCTTAGACATCGGCGAGCATGGTTCGTCTTTTTGGACGAAAGCGTCTGCCTTCGATTGCATCACGTTGTACAATAGCTCACGCGGCATGCTGAAAAATGATAATCAATAATGGCGACGGGGTAAGGAGTTATAATAGCGGCTCGCCGCAAGGATTACCGCGAACAACCAGCAGACGAGGAGAATTGATGGTGGTGGTTCTACCTGTGCCATAGCGTGCCATGATGAATCGCGTGCGTTTCACAATAAAAGAAACCCGTGATAACGGATTCTATTGTACAAACGCGAAACAGCGAGCAGGGACGATGATAATAGGATTTTGTAATCCGCGGTTTGCGATATGAGATTATCGACTGATCAGGTGCACTCGATTCAACACGTACGTGTACACACAACGTCACACGAATTTTAACGAGTTAATATGTTCCTTCACCCCTGTTTCTCACAATCGGCGGATACGTTGTTGAAAAAATGCTCGCGAAAAAATATACTCGAATTATATCACGCGCGTTATATGAAACGTTTCAACATTTTATGTTGTAACGAGAGACAACTGGGAACTTCATACGATTATATTCGCTCAAGTTTGAAACAGATTTAAAAATACGTATAGAATTAATACAAGATGATATTGTACACAGATCGCAAAATTTAATATTCAATATTTAATAATTAAGCGATTGCAATTCATGATAACTAGACTGCGGATTTTCGTGCATTCGTGAGAAATTTTAAAGCACGATATACAAAAATATGTACGATATTATAAAAAGTTATTTATTGTACCAGATTGTACAAATAGAATTAAGTGATTTTGTCTTTTTATCAAACAGCCATATGTATACATTTGTACATCTCTATGTTCTTTGAATTATATAATTCAAGAGCACCTCGCATGTATTGAAATGATTAATATTCTATCGTTAATAGCACAGTGAACTTAACTCATTTAACAATCGTACGTGCAGTAGTTATTTTCTGCAATAATTCTTTTAGTATTTTGACATTAATAATTACATTTTCAATTTTATACTGTACTTTAAATTTCTACTTTAAGTAAATACAATTATAAGTAACGTTTATCCATACTACAATTTCTCTACTCCATATTCTGGAAGGATTATGTGTATCCTCCCTTACAATTTCTATAATACATACCTTTAATATTTTATCATCAAATGGCGAACGAATTTATTATACAATCAAATATATCTGCCATCTATTATACTGTATTATACTGTATTATATATATTATCTATATATATATATATATACTATATATATAATATTATAATATAATATAATATATTATATTAATATAATATACTGTATATAATATATTATAATATAATATATTATATATATAGTATATTATTTATATAACAAAACAAATTTTTCTTTAGGTTTTATTTCTTTACTAAACGTCGTAGAAATATAAATTTGCAATATTTATAGTGATAACAGTTAGCCTGATTATTCATGATTTATATTAAATATCTGCAATAATTATATATCATGAAAACAATTTAAACATTGCATTTAAATTTCTATTAAATATAATGTTTGCAACGAATATCTCGCGACTTCAATGTAAATGCTGGTTTCAAATTTTACAACATAGAATCACAGTCGTCTCTCGTTACTTGAGAAATAATGGAAATTAATATAGACAACAAAGTTCAGAATTAATGCAAATAATAATATTTCAAGACGTTTTTATATAAAACGAATAATAATGAACGCATTGAAGTTCCTCTAGTATCTTGATGGTTAATACTTGATACACCGTGAAATTCAAACTTCACATGCATTCACACGAGTCGGATATTTTTATCACGAGTAAATTTCCACTGGCGCGGTTCGTATAATAGCTTATCAAAAATACGAGCGCATGTTCCCGAAACAAATGGAACACTCAGTTTAAAAATGCTGCCGCGACGCACTGCGAGAGAAATTATACTTGTTAAATAAGTTAAAGTTGATTTCGTTGTGCGCTGCATTCTCTAGAATTCAATTTGTCGACCTGTTTAATTCGTCGAGTTTTCACTTTTCGTGCCCGGGGAACGTTTTCCCGTTGACTGCAGGCAGGGCAGCCTGAATAGAATGCGAGATAGCGGATTTTAACCATGATAATTGAAAACAGATTGCCACTTTGAAATATTTGGCCACCGGCATATTATTCACCGTGACAATTTTCTTTCATTTCATTTTCGGTCAACAACGAAACTCGCTTGGAACCCTTGTTCTCGTTACGATAATCATTGTTATCTCATTATTAACCGTTAACGGAACCATTTCCATGTAATAAAAACAAATTGATTCTTGTGTTTCATGTAACTCATTTTATATATCATTTGTTACGTGTAGTTTTATGTATGTATTATGTACGTAATTTATCTTTAATGAAACTGATTCTAAGCTGATCGCTCATATCATGCTCTGTTCACACTGAAAACTACATAGTAATTGCAGTGGAAATCCGCAGATTTATCACAAAAACATTCTCGTCTTTATTCATTAGTCATTCTCACAATAAAGGTAAATCTTGTTACACAATTTATTTCAACAGCTCTGTGTTAAATTTTTATAATTGTTCAGATGTTCCTTCAACGAAAAATATGTGAATAACAGATTTCTAGGAATTTGTCGATTTTGTATATTCATGCATTAACAATCGATCCTAATCAAGAAATTCAGAGTCGTCAAATTCCCAATGACGATACCATTAAAGTCATTAAATGCAAATATGGAGTCTATAAAAATTTAATAAGCCTGCATTCATGAAAAGAGAATTAAATTCGTTCACAGAGTGTTGCTTAAGGATTCATAGGTCAAGAAATTATTATGTTTAGAATATTGGCATCCTGATGATGACAAATTAACTCACTAACAGGGAATTATTTACAAAAAAAAAAAATTATTTGATTGGCCGTGTTGCATAGCTTCAGAACCAAAAAAAGAAACGAACGTGAACTTAAAAAAAAAATCTTCGTTAAATTCATTCAAATCAACCGCTTTAACCAATTAAGAGACACTTCGCAATCTCAATTAAACAAACTCTTTACGATTTTTTGAAAGAAGCTCGAAGTAGTTGAATTTGCTAAAGCAGCCAGTTATCCTATTAATTGACTGTTCGTAGTATTTCTTCGAACAACTCCCTTCTCTTACATCAAGATTTCTTCGGCAATTTACCTTCCACGGGGAGATATAAATCTCAATTATACCTTAATCGATTCGCAAGATACTCGATTAACTTTAAACGAGAAATATATCTCGAGAAACAGCTACACGGTATAATGCAGTGCGATTTATAAAATACAACGCCATCAATTTCGATCGAGTTTATTCTGGAAAAAGTTGGAAGAAAGATTCCAAAAAGATTTCAGTGGTTCGTCTGATTGTAATTCTTGGTTCGACTTTATCTTCTACTTGTGATAATGAGCTTCTTTTTTTTTTCTTTAATCATCTCGCGCATAATTACTTTGAATGACTTGTTGATTCCAAAGTGTTCCAAATTTTTCATTCCGCCCTCGAGCTGCTTTTTGCTACTTGGTGGAATTGGATGCTGTCTTATTGTCAGGTTCTGTTTCAACTGCCCCCAGAGGTTTTCGATAACACCCATATCAGAACTTTGAATTGACCATGGCAGAAGTTGGATGCCTTTTCTCTTGTTCCACTCAACTGTTGTGAAATATTAGGCAACCAAGAAAGTTTTGTCGCTTGCCACGCGACGGAGAAGGAAATTTTATTTCTTTGTTATTCTACACAGATGCATAGCTATTCTTATATCAATTTTTACATTGTTTTATATATCCTTTCTTTCTTGAGAACAACAAATTCATTTTATACTTCGTATTAAGATACTTTTATGAAAAAGATCGCACAGAATAAAATATTGGAGTCCACGTTTTTGGATTGTACTTAAAAGAACCTAGTAATTCGTGTAACATCAATAAATTAAAAATTTGTGTTTTTTTAATACGTTTATAACTGTTTGTTCACGGTACACGAATATACACTACTGTCCGTAAATATTCAGGCAAATTTAAATATGTAAAATATACTTCAAAAGAGACTTTTTAAATCTAATTTTGGTTTTTGATTCTATGGAGATATGTTCATTGAAATTCATTTCATTCGCAGGTCTCAACAGAATATTTACTAAGATATTAATGAAAATATTAAATAAAATATTATTAATTAAATAGAAGAATAATCGAAGATGAATGAAAATTTACATATTCTGAAGTGACTTTAAACGTGAATATCTACCTGTTTCACATTGAGATTTTAGAGCGTAAAATATTCTATTACAACAGTTTCTGCAAATGAAGCATTATTCACAAATAATACCTATTATAGAAATACCTGATGTTTCATTTCAGTTTCAATTTAGCGGATTATTTTGCTAAACTGCACGAAAAATATAACAAAAATATTAATTTACTAATCGAATTGCACCAATTGTCCGAATACTTATGACTTAATAAATACACGGACTCGACCTGAAATGATCACTTGCTGTCTTGAATTAACACTAGACTGTGGATTTTTAGAAATTTAAAGATACAAAAATACAGAGAACGTACAGCAAAGATACATGTATAAAATATCGAAAGTAAAGTGCTTGTTATAGTATTCAAAAACGAAAACAAATTTCTGTCTAAGTTCCACTCTTTTAATTGCATTCAAGAAAAAATGCTTTAATTGCACGTCTATCCGTAAATTTCAATAAATTAAGTATCCATGAAATAAGAACTTCTATTAACTGTACAGGTTATTCTTAACAATTACAGGAATTAAAATACTGGATAAAGTACTGCAGCAGAAGTCACTTTATCTGTCTTCCACGTTCCTATGCCATTTTATTTTCAGCAGTTTAACGCATCGTCGCGTATTTCTCCAAGTGTCACGAGAAGCGACGTGATCGATGGAAAACCCGAGAAATCGCTGACAGAAAGGTCGCGACGATGAACGTGTATCGAACGAACCCGAGAAAAAAGAAACAAGAAAAAAAAAAGAGAAAAAACGCACGCACCTGTGTAATTAGCGCGACCTGTGCAATAGCTCGAAGCAGTAACACAGATGTTGTAGTATCGTTTGCAAAACTCGCGTATCCTCGAACAAAGGCTAGAAAAAGATTACGTCGCGAATAAATTAACAAAAGTGGGAATTACGGCTTAATACCGACGAGATGGAGCGACCCGTCCGCGTTTTGACCGTTGAATAATTACACGTTAATTCGACCCTACGCGCGTTCGAGCCGTGGAAAGGAATTTCCCTGAAAATTCTATCTCGTATTAACCGGCAAAAAATTCCGTGCAACATACGTACGTACGTACATGCATGCATACATATATGTGGCAGGAGAACGTCCGGTTCTCTTCGAAAAGCTGGAAAATACTGTCTGCTGAGATAGAACGAATAAACATCTGGAGTACGAAAGGAAGTTGTAGGATTATGTTAAATACACAAGGCATGGAATTAAAAAACAGCAGGGACAAGAGAGCGAAATATTCGCTTTGGGTAATATTTGCAATTTATGTAGTACTACGATTTGAAACGACGATTCGAAGATTTTACGGAAATTTCGTACGAATGGTTATTCGAAGATTTCATGAGACTTTATGGCTTATACATTAATTTTAAAAGAAGTTCTATTATTTAATAAAAATAGAAGAAGAAGTTAAAAAATAAAAGAAACGATACTTTCTTGCAGCGAGGAATGTTCGTTTCGACAATATAATATTTTCTTGATAAGAAAATATCCTCAAATCATTTTTCTCGCTGTAACTTGAAAATTTTACTTGGTTCAAACAGTAATTTTAAAAGAACAGTCCTATTTCAATTTAATTTAAGAATAAAAAGGATTAGAAGATAAACATTTGTTTGCATTTAAGAAATCTTCGTTTTGAATATTTTGAATATCTTATATATATATATATTTTTTTTGTATTGTTACAATTTTCGAATTCGTCCTTCCTTCCTAATATAATTTGAAAATGTTACGGAGATTTTGTTGAAATGGTAGTTTTTAAAAAACACAATTCTGTTGTTATTAAACAGTGAGAGAAACAGAAGTATGCTTTATCCAACGCGAAAATATTTGTTCTAGCTGTTTTGAATCTATAACATTTTTGAATTTATCCTTTCCTTTCACCATAATCTTGAAAATTTTGTAATAGCTTGTTTTGAATGGTAATCTTTAAAGAGCAAAAGTCTGTTGTTTCATAGTTAATGGTAAGCGTTATTATCCCAAATAGAAACTACGGTTATTTCATTTTGATCGTATTACTACGGGTATTAGTTATTGAATATTTGATTACCACTCGTAATTAATATTACATAATTCGAGCAAACGTTGTGAAATCATTCTTGCAATATTACTGCGGCATTAATAAATTCGATGTATCAATCACTTAGTCGATTGCATTATTAAAGAAAAAAAATTCATAGTACACAGTGCGAACGACAAACATAAAATTCTTCAGCGGGCGTAATAAATTCGAGGAAATCGCGAAACCAATAAAATAAATTCTACTTTGTGCTTGATGCATTTCGTTGTTAAAGGGGAAATTTATAGTACGATGTAAATGATAAATATCTCTTCGAGAATTCTACATAGTATAGCAAATTTAACACAGAAAATCGCGAGACATATGATCAATCCGCCAAATAAATTTTATTTTCTGTTTAATACAGTACATTTTCATTTTGTGTTTAATATATTACTTGAAAAAAACATTCGTAGTAACAGTAAAAAATTAGAGACAACCGTAATATATATTTACAAAGTGTACTAAATTCGATGAAATCACGAAATCAATAAAATCATATCATAAAAGATCTGCTGTTAAAATTCTATTTTGTGCTTAATGCACTACATTACTAAAGAAAAAATTCATAGCATGATGTAAGTGGCAAATATCCAAAATTCTAAATAGCAGAGCAAATTCGACAAAATTGCGAAACTAGTATCACAGAATGTTAATTCATAAAATAAATTCTATTTTGCAAATTCCATTTCTATTCAAGAAAATAATTCGTAATCCCTTCCAAACAACGCAGAAAATTTGACAAGATCATGAAACTCGTAACACGAAACATCAATCTATAAAATAAATTCTATTTTGTGATTAATACAATATATAAAGTAAATAGCCTGATATAAATAACAAAAATCCATAATCTCTTCGAGATTTTGGCGCAGAATTCGGCAAAACCGTGAAACTGGCATATTAATCTCTAAAATAAATTCCATTCTGTTCTTAATATCATCTCGTTATTGAAGAAAATAATAATAAAATAAGTAGCCCGGTGTAAATAATAAAAATCTTCACAATCTTCTCGAAATTCTAGCGCAGAAAATTCGACAAAATCGCGAAATTAATACCACAAGGCATCAATCTGGAAAAGTAAATTCTACTT
>CAJDYZ010009746.1:45441-62687 GCA_903986555.1 Heterotrigona itama | reverse complement strand
AAAAAAAAAAAGAAACGTTGATTTTTAGCTTTTACCTCGTCTTGGTAGAAGATCGACGCAAAGTATCCTGCATGAAGAACCTAAACTTGAC
This sequence comes from Heterotrigona itama, assembly GCA_903986555.1. Taxonomy (NCBI): domain Eukaryota; kingdom Metazoa; phylum Arthropoda; class Insecta; order Hymenoptera; family Apidae; genus Heterotrigona; species Heterotrigona itama. The sequence goes on along the minus strand of CAJDYZ010009746.1, from coordinate 62,596 downwards.
GATGATCTGTTGGAAAGTCCTATATCGTCATCTTCTGTGAAATCGGCTCAGCCACCTGTAGCACCTCCGCGCACTAGAAAAACTGGATGGGGTGACGAGCTGAAAAGCGGGAAGTAAGTTTTATGAGAGTAATTTGTGCATTAATTTCGCTGGAAATGCTTTGTTAGCTTTCACGTGCTTTCTTTTGGTATTAATAAATTTTAGAACACGTGGGCCGTCGAGTATCATTGAACAGTGAGTATAACGAGATAGAATTAAAGAATCAGGCATTTGTAGTCGCTGATAGACTGTTTCTTAGGGAACGTTTTCGAGCGACGGAGAAGGACGATGTGATCGACGGTAAGGATTCGTTTCAAATTCGTTGTAACAAAGATATAAAATACTCAATGACAACGCAATTATATTATTATTATTATTATTAGATATTCCTGTTATACCGGATTTAGATGAGATTCAAGAGGATAATGCTTTATCCAACGTAAATACACCAATGTACGTATCGTTGTAAAGTTCTTGCATAAGTTCTTACTGAATTACCATTTGATATTCTGTAGGGTAAATGTGAACAGAGTCACTGCATACAAAGAACTTGACACAGACTTGGTGAAGAATGCCGCATTCACGTCTCTAAATGGCGTTAATCTTTCCCTCCTGGCAGAGAAACTGTACAACGAAAATCTGACGAGAGAACCAGATGAAGTATGGAACTGGAATCTCCTTTTTACTCAGGTTACATCTGAAGTAAACAGCGAGACGCAAAAGAAACTTATTACATAAATTTTGTTTTTATGATAAAAATAAAAGTTAATAAATATGCGGGATCACTTCTTTCCTTCATTGTATTTTATTTTATAAAAAATCATTTATATTATATTAGATAAAATTTATTATATTATATTAGATAAAATTTGTAAAACAATAAAAAAAGGAAAAAAAACAATGGCATACTGCTATCTGCAGTGCCTGTATATGGAAGCGACAAATTTAACCTCGTCTGACCTATTCGATTGCCCCCCAATTTGGAAATCGCGGTAGTTCGAGGAGCGACGTGAAGACTCAACCGTGCAGGCGTGCAAATCCGAGGTGAATGTAAAAACACCTCGAACCTACACGCGCAATCGGGAGCCGAACACAAGCTACTTGAAGCGACCACGTGACAACACCCACTGAGCAGATCTGCCATATTTCTACGTTAGCGATCAATGTTCAGCTGTGCCATCACTAGCACACACTTCCGAAACATTTACCTTTAATTCTCGTATATAAAGGAAGCGAATGATATTTAACAACTAGCGAGAAAACAGGTTCCATTTTAGTATATTATGTATTGTTACATTTTTAGGCGAAAACTATTTATACACCTAATAATAATCTTGTAGTAGAATATAACATTTAAACTAGGATGATTGTATTAACAAATTTGTTCTCCAAAACAAAATTTTTTAAACATTGATATATGCGTTTAAGATAAAAGCCATCTGGTAATGAAATCTAATACTAAAATTGCGTCTTGTCAAGAATCGATACATCGAATCGATGCACGCAATCGATGTACTTGATATATATACGATGTTAACTTGATATATCAAATCTGTCGAATACGTCGATTAATATCGCAGAAATCAAATATATCGATCTCTTCAAATTTGAAACTGGTGAGGGGATCATACAATAACGCATTTACATTAGAATTAATTTTATTCGTATGTTATTGCCAGCATAAAATTAAGAAGTGCTCGAAGAAAATTTTCCAACTGTGCTTTAAAAAAGCCTAATGTATTACAATGGGTACAATACATGCATCGAGAAAAATACAGGAAGAACCAAACATAGTAACCCACGAAGAAGAAGATTGTATACCATGCAGAGAACCGCAAGACAAAGCGCCAGGAAATCCAGGAAGTTTCGAAGAAATACATAAGAAGGTTAAAGATCTTTATCCGCAGAACTTCGAAGGTGCGCGACTCGTCATCAACAAAATCCTTAGTGACCATTTTAACGTAACGCATTCAATAACTCTTAGTTCCGTTACACCGTCTGGATATAAGTTCGGCGCAAAGTACATTGGTACAAAACTGGTCAGTTTGAAAGAAAGATATCCCATAGTCGTCGGAGATATCACGCCAAATGGGAATTTGACTGCGTCGTTTGTACATACTCTTGGATGTAGATTTAGATATAAATTATCGGCGCAAATTGCCGACGGGAAATGGAAAGCATCAAGTTCCAGCTTGGAGTATCGCTCGAATGATTTTACGGTAGCGGTGACCTTAGCCAACCCAAAGCTTACAAAAAGGCAAGGAACAGTAGTAATACACTTTTTACAATCGATCACGTCGAGAATCGCGTTAGGAGCCGAGATTGCTTGCCTTCGTGGCTCGAAGATTCCAGGTGGTCAACAGACAATTATGTGCATGGCTTTTAGATATAGTACAGGACCTACGACATTATCCGGAACGATAGGTGAAGCGGGTCTTCATCTTTGCTATCATCGCAAAGCTAGTTCGCAATTGGAACTCGGAGTCGAGTTAGAAACAAATACGAGAACTCATCAATCAATCGCTACTATAGTTTACCAAGTAAATGTACCGTACGCAGATCTTGTTTTCCGCGGTATCGTAAATTCCGAGACTACAGTTGGTGGTGTGTTTGAAAAGAAACTATACCCAATTCCAGAATCCTCGCTAGTTATTAGCGCGCTTTTAAATCATAAGAAGCAGCAATTTCGTGTGGGGGTTGGCCTCAACATCGGACAATGATAAGCAATCAATGATGTGGTTTGTCACGCGAATGGTAGGAAATAATTCAATAGTATAGAAATTAATATAGGGGATTGTAATTATTCCTTTCAAAATCTTAGAGTGAAAATGTTTTTGCAAATGTTACAATCTCTGTGGCTCAATAATTCATGATAACGTATTAACAACATTATATGTTTTAAACAATTGTTATGTTTATATATGTATTATAAAATGTCTGAAAACTTTTGAGGCATAAGATTTGTATATTGACACATATTGAGTAATAAAAAAAGTCCGAATCTTTTTATTTAATTTAGTGAAAGTAAATGCAATGTGCCTGTTAAATGTTAATACTGTTATTTTTTTTTATCATTAGAAATTTTGTTTCACAACTAATATCTATAAGTTGAATGACATTCTAATCGTCTCCGTTTGCTATCCTTTCGTCCAAATCGTCATATTCGTGAAAAGCGGTTGTTTTCAGTTTCTCGAAATTTACATCAAATTTTTCATTAAGAAGCCCATTTTCATCGGCATATTCTAAAATATCACAGATCAGTGGCGATTCCACACCTAGAACGTATTCGCATGTTTTTGGCTCGACTAGAAAAAGAGAAACACTCGATGGACTGGCCGTATGACTTTCAACACATTTTAATTTCACCTGGAAATTACAAAAATTATGATAATTATATAAATTTTTCCAAAAATAAATAAAATTACTCTATAAAATATTTGTGCATATAATACCTCCGTTTGTCTTGGATTGCCAGTTTTATCACAAATAGTACCATCGCTATAAAAATGAAAAAGTTGTTTCCGCAATTCTGGAGACTTTAGTTTCTTATGTGGGTGTGCACCAATCCACTCCAAATGTTTCTGTTTATCAAATTTACCAAGATTTACTATGGTCTTTTTACCATCGCGTTCTATATGGTACTGAACCACAGAGCGTCCGTAACAAAATTCGTACTTCCACCATCCATTGCCCTGTTTACAATAATTATATATCACTGTATAAAATACAAGATTAAAAAATATGGTCAGAAGTGCAATACCTACTCCATGTAAACAATTTTTTCCGCTTAGGAAGTTTTTTACGGGATTCACTTCTGCTGGACTAATACCTTGATCTGCTAATGAATTTATGGAATCTTCAATATTATTATGTTTATCAATAACACCGACTGGATGTATTTCAACTCTAACACGTGCTTCACCGTCCTGAAATAAATACAGATCAATTAAATTTTTAATTATTATATACGCAAAATAAATATTCTCATGAGAATAACTATCAATGTTAATATCAATTCTATGAATTTGTTAAAAACATAAGTGTGCAATAGATCATTCCTTCTTTTAATTTACGATACACAAAATTGATTTTATTTACTATTAAATTTTGACTTTATAACTTTTTGATATTATAATATTTATTTTGATAATATGTATGTCACATAGAGTTTTGTGATGTGATGATTGATTCTTACATAAATATGTAACGCAAGAATGACAAATACTGTAAATTTAGCTGTGAACAAGTAAAGCAGTGGATATTGTGATGCTAAAGATATAATGGTGCATATAAATAGCATTCATAATGTTATATAAAGGGAATAATTGTATGTAGAAAAGGAAGGGACAGAATGAGATACAAATTAATGGCGACAAATGACAAGAACCATCAAGCACTTTGGCCTGATCCCAAAAATACAAAATATTCTGACCTGGCCCTCCTTATCTACATGGAAGATTGCATAGACTTCCTGCAGCTTGTCATCCTGTGCAACAAATAATTAATTCAATGTATAGATAATAAATAATCCAAGCAAAACTTGTTTAACATAAAATAAATTATATGGCTTACAAATGTAAGCCAAAATTATTTTGAAAATCTTGAAATTTAGTAAAGTCAAGGTGTCTTTTAGATAAACAAACTATAACAATGATCAATGCAGTTTTCTACAACTGAATAAAATAATATTTTATACTGACAAAGTGCATAGCACAATAATGGACTTCATTTAACTATAATCTATTGTTATTTGAAAACATCTTGAATGTGTTTCACATAAATCAATAACAAAAATTATTACTAACATACACAGAAAATACATAAGTAAATACATTTTATTTTAAATAACAATATATACAAATAGCACAAGCATAGTCAGAAATAAATAACTGAATACAAAGAACGCAAAGAAGATGGCTTTACCGTTACTTTTTGATATCGAAGTTTTAGACTTTCCATTTCCATCGCAACAAGAGATCTAGGCTTCTTTGGTGCATTCTCAATTGGATGACAATTGATTTCATTTTCCCCTGTAGCTTGAGGCTTATAGTCAGGATGACTACATAGCCAAGGTGAAAGGACAATAACTTCATATTCACAACTAGAAGGTTCTTCAAATGAAAACAACTCGTGCTTTCCATGTTGGTAACAAACATAAAGAACTTTTATCTTTCGTGGTTTATTAGTTAGATCACAAACTGTGCCATCACCCATTTCAATTTCAACATATGGCATATTGATTCCATCAACCTTTTTAACTGGTATATCTGATTTCCTAGTCTCTTCTCCTTCGGTATATTCAGCCAAAAGCTTTAACTCTTGTAATTTATCAAAAGTACCTAAATAATACTCTTGTGTTTTCACTTTTTTTCCATCTCTGTCCTCGTGATACTGACGTACATATCGTCCATGGCATAATTCATACGACCAATAAGATTCAACCTGCAAAACAAACTTATTTACACTGAAATTATGCATGATACGTCTATAACATTTATAATGCATACTCTGTAAGAACAAGTGTTTTGTTTAAATAGTGGTGATAAAATTTCTATTGGATTTGGTCCACTGTATGGTTCATTATAATCTTGTTCTTGCTCTGAATTATCAACTATTAAACATTGATATTGTTCTTTATTTGCAGTTGTTATAATATAAGGTTCCACATTTGTTCTAGACTCCTATTAGACATAATAAATAAAATATAATACAAATATAATAAAACGATTATTAATTTACATTTCAATTCAAGTAATACTTACCAATAAATCCGAACTAGCTTTACCCGGCCAGTTGATTTTAAAAAGAACAGTATCATCAAAATTTCTGAAATCATGCCCATACACTATAACTATGATACACAGTATATTATAAAGACTATAGTATGTCCACATTTTTATGAAATGACAATTATTTCATCATATCTTTAGCCAATATGAATGATATGTTCAGGTTTATGACGACAGCGATGTATCTCTAGACCAAAATCTATTTCATATCACTGTTTGATGGTTAAAAAATATTTGTCCGATTGTGCTAGACGAAAGTTATATTATGTTATTTATACGACTAATTTTTAAATAATTTAAATTTTACTCTTTACTCTTATTTGATAAACGTTTCAATGTTCTTGTTAAAATGACTTTCTTGAAAGATTGACACTATGCTTATAATTATGTCCAAGTGCCAGTAATTTTATACCACGTGAACAGCATACGTGGTTATTTTTCTATGCAATCTTAGTGTCATAAAATATAATATATACATATATATATATATATATAATGGAGAATATTTAAAAATAAAAATATGTAGTCGCTTATAATGATTTTTTTATTTCAAGTTGAATTCTTCTTTATACATCTGGAACAAAACAATTTTGCTTTGAAACTTAAAGCTCAAGGTTTAAGAAAACAGTTATACGTACCTATCTAGAAAAGATTAAATGCAACTGATGTATGAACACAGATAACCAATCAAAACATTCGCAGATGGCGCTTACAACGCATAGAAATTCGAATTCCCGCGGTAATTAATTAAATATTATTTTATGGATTCTATGTGTAAATTGAATAATTCTCATTTAAATAGATTAATTAATTTAGAAAAAGAGAGAAAGAACAAAATATCGATGCTATATAAATACATGGGGTAAGATACTTTTTGTTCAAATTACTAGTGATTCAGCAAGGTCCAGGAGAAAGGATCTCCCGTTCGGAAGTCTGTAGAACCGCCATTGCTACTGAGTAAACTGACAGCGATTTGACGAAATCGTTTCTATTGTTGAAATTTCACGAGTTTGGTGTGCCTTCTCGATAGTGATACGTTTAGCCTGTGATTCGTGACCGAGAATCGAGATCGGGAACTGGTCGAAGGAGAAACAGGCTTAAACTAGTTCGACCTTAAAAGTCATTTGGCGTTGACCATTTATTCACATTTTATAAACGAAAATCTGTGATAATTCGGGAACGTGTACTTCCAACTGAATTAAAATGTCGGATACAAGACGACGACGGAAATCTAATCAGTCTTGTGGTTCTGATGACCTTTCGGATTCTTGCGAAGAATTAAACGCAACGAAAGAAACCCAGGTTAGCTGCACAACAAAGGTGTTCTTAATTAGACATTCTGAGGATTTTGAACAAATAATTTTGCCATCTTTTTATGATTTCTGAGTTCTTGCTTGTTTATCGAACGTTTTGCTTCTCGTCAAACTAGATTGAAAGTTCGCCGGAAGACCCGATTAAATGGATTAAGTAAACTGCTGTAATACTTTTGAGTCTAATCGTAACTAGGGAGATTTCCTTTGTGTTCGATATACCGGCAAGTGGTTTTGCGAATGTTTCAATTTTCACGCATATCAAAGTTCAAACAAACTTATTTTGTGTGTTATATCTAAATAAAACATACTTTTCCATTATCAATGTCTGCAAAAATTTCAATTACAATTTTTTAACCTTGGAATGGTACCTAATTTATTATAATCTCAATAGTACCTAATTTATTATAATCTCATTTCCCTTGTACTTTCTTTATGAATTTTTTTTTCTATAGAGCAGCGAGCAAACTGATGGTCATCAGGATTCAGAATGTGATATTTATCCTTCTGACTCTGATGCTGAATCTCAAGATGGTGCATTGCGAGAAAGTGGAGATGGTCAAGAAGAAGAAAAACCACAAAAAAAGTTAGATGATGACGAAGACAGACGTAATCCACAATATATTCCTAAGAGGGGGACATTTTATGAACATGATGATAGAACCATTGATGAAGTGACAGATAATGCAGCTGAATCACAAAATGAGAGGGAAACCAAAGAAAAAAAGGTCTGGAAGGACAAAGAAGATAGATGGGATCATGATCGATATAATGATGAAGAACAGGCACCAAAGAGCCATGAAGAATTAATAGCTGTCTATGGTTATGATATAAGAAATGAAGAAGGTCCACCTAGAGCTAGAAGAAGAAGAAGATATGGGTAGGTTATTTCTAAAGGTATTATAGTGTTTGCAACATTTTATATCATGCACTTTATATGTTTTAGTCGTGGACCTAATAAGTATACGCGTAATTGGGAAGATGAAGATGCATATGGGAAACCTGGAAGTAATGTTTCAAGTAGAAATAAAAGGTTTAATAAAAGTGGAGAAGATTTTCCTGCTCTAGGAACGAATAAAAATGCTTCTACACATGTAGAAGAACCAGTAATTTCATCAGCTTGGTACAGCAGTAAAAATAAATCTCAGAATAAAATACAAAACTTTCCACCGCTACAAGCCCAAGGTGATAGTCACAAAACGAAATCTAGCAATACATCTAATACTCATACGTATGTAATATTTTTTAAAATATTGGACTATTTTTTAAAATATTGGTCTATATTTTATTTAAATATATTTAATAAAGTTTTATTTGACTTTAGTATTTTGATTTATAGAAATGAAAATAAGGCTCCTAATGAACCTACAAATCCAGCCTGGAAAAAGGACACTAAACATTCGTCCCATATTCAGAGTAATAATGGAAATAGTGGAGCTGGCGGTGATGCAGATAAATTGGTTAATGCAAAAGCATCTCCAAGAGATAATAACAAAAGGAACATTCAAGAGTCTGTAAGCTTAGCAGCGAGTAGAACGCGTGGACGAGGATTCAGAACAAATGCTAATAACAATATGGTCACCAATAGAACAGTTGAAACCAAACCAAAGGGACGTGGGGCTGGACCGATTACTACTGAAAATAAGAGAAATAATATCATACAGAATGATGATGAACAGCAAATTACTCATGATATGAAACACATTAGCGTTAACGATGGTACTCAGTATCATCAAAGTGGAAGACATAATAGTAAGTGTTTAATTCGTATAATCATGTTATACGTAATTTACGTGTATAATCGTATTATACATAATCATATATAACGTAATATTATACAACTGTCTATGCACTGTTCTTTTGATATTTTTTTTAGAAAGCTTCTATGGACAATCTTCAAATCAACAGAGATTGGGAACAGTACCTCCAAGAATGCAACAACAATCTCATTCACAGCAACAGCAACAACAGCAACAATCGCAACAACAACCTCAATCAATTCAACAAGATGGTTCTGCTAATAGGCCAAAACGTTATTCAAGCTTGCGACAACGATCTACTATTTCGGATAATCCAGGACAACAAAATTATCCTGCACAACATGGACAACATACTCAACATAGTCAACACAGTCAACACAATCAACATGGTCAACATAATCAACATAATCAACACAATCAACATAATCAACACAATCAACACAATCAACATGGTCAGCATAGTCAACATGGGTATTTTTCTCCTCAAGGTAATAAAATAAAGTATATTCAGAAATATTATTGTTCGTAAAATAGATTTATGAATGATCAATATAAATATATTAAATATCCTGCATTAATATCTAACTTGTATATGTGTATGTATTTAGCTGGGAATTCAAGAGGTGTTTTAGATTCACAAGGTAAGAATGCAGGTTATTTTAATGTGTGCATAATTTCTTTTTTTTTTTTTGTTAAGTAGAGATAACTTATGTCTGCATATGTCATTTTCCTTCTTAATTATGTTTATACACTTGTCATATTATATTTTTTAATTTTGTAGGATATTCACAAGGACATTTTGAACAAACTACGTCTGTTGCTGCTGCAACTGCACCTATGGCTGGTCAACCAGTGATTCCTATACCACCTAATGGTCAACCTGCCAGCTATGCTCCACCGCCATTTTTAGTTCCACCGCCACAGTTTATTTCTCCACAGACTGCACCACCTAGCATAATTAATTATGTTCCTGGTCCAAATGGACCAGCGTTTCAACCAAATTTCCAAGGTTATCAAGGATATACTCCGCCAGTGCAGGTATATTTTTCCACCTTCAAAGTTTTAAAATTATATTATCAAAAAATTGTCATACACATTTTCTAATTGATATTTTATAGCCACAGCGTCCTCCACCTCCACAAGAACTGTTTCAGCCACAGGGTTGCACTTACTATAGTCCAGCACAGCAACAACAGCAACAACAGCAATCAGCTCCAATGAGACGACCAAAGGCGGCTATTCCAATTCTTCCACCACCTGAGAATCAACATCAGACTAGTCGAGGAAGAGGTAGAAGTACACAACCACAACAAACAAATCAACATGGTAATACACAACAGACTGAACAAGAAGTTAAAAATAATTTGGTGGAAGGTGATCAGAAGACTGTACCAGAACAGTTCGATAATACGCAAATCGAACAGGCTCCGGAAATTCAGCAAGAAGAAAAAACAGACGATTTGAGTGCAATAACGAATCCTGTGGTTGAAAATACCGAAAAAGATATTAAAAATTCCGATATCGAAGTACCAGTGAACTTAGAAGATACCACTACCAATCAGTTAGATGATATAAGTGCTAATGATTTATCAAAAGTTACTATTAATGAGGAAGATGCTATTCCACTTAAAACTACAGAACCAGTCATTGAAGAGCCTGGAGAAAATGATTCAAACAAAATTGAAAACACAACGACTGAAAATACAGTTGTTGGAGAAACAACTGCTTGAAAGGACATCGCACAGCGTGTAATTTTTTTTGCGAAAGACGTAATCGTGACATGTTGTGAGTATGAGTATGCATATATTATAAAAAAGCTGTGTAACTTTGTTGACGTTACTATGCATTTTGTATGACAAAATGATCTTCACGAATCATTTGTGAAGTACTTTAGGAATTGGATGTATGCGTGTCTAAAACATATTTTGAATGACTATCTAATTTCAGCATATTGTTGTATATTTCGTAGTTCACATTTGTATTAATGTTTCGCTACGAATTCTATCGATCTGCTGCTGTCATTAAACGTCATCCTTCTATATCGTTAATCTCTTTTCATATATCTACTAATAATGAATTATTAGTAGACGCAACTAGTTAAACGTATTATTGTATATCGAATATTAACGCATGCAGCATCGATTGGTAAAATAATTAATAAATCGATATATCTTTTTAATACAACGGCTATTGTAAATAGGATATAGTCAGGTCAGTAACCTCAGTATGTATTATGTTTTTGGTGTGCAAACAAGTTTGCGATTCAAGTAAATGGTGGGTGAATGAAGTACATTTATTAGATAAAGTACCATTACTTAATGCTTTAATTTTACTCACCTTAGAACAAAAGAAATCTTTGATCTGCATGTACCAGGAGAAAACGATCGTTACATAATTTAGTGTATCTTAAAATCTAGTTAAAACGAAGTTGATACTAACTATTAAATTTGTCATTGATAAATTCGGCTTTTCATAATAACTGCGAAAAGTTAAAATGACGATAATTTTTTTTTTTTTTTTTCAATACGCTTACAAAGTCATGCTTTCTAGCAAGGTGGAATGGAAAGATAATATATTGATAAGAAGTTTTTTCATACATGACTAAATTTATTTTCCTCTTTTTAACTTAGTTTCACATAAACTTCAAATATACGGATGTATTAATTAACGTTTATGCGTATAAAATTCTCGTTTATAGTGATGAGATCATACAAACAGTGGAACTGATCGTTAAACTAAACAATTGTCGTATGTGGTAAAAATGTAATTTTTGCGAACTGAAGATAAGTTCCGTCAAGATTACATGATATGCTAGTAGCAGTGTACAGAATATGAGATTTGCATCACATATTTATGACATAGCGATAGTATATATATCTTAATAAAATTTTTACATACAATTTTGTCAGCACGCCCGGCGATATCGTATTGTTCAACATATACATATATATATATATATATATATAATATATATAATAGTTCTAAATGGAATCATTCTATTATAAAGAATGATTTACAAATTCGTACGTGCCTATGTTATAGTTCACGCTCTGCGGGAATAAACATCGAGCTTTTCTCCAGTAATTTTTAATATTGTAAGTACATTTTACATAGTTCAATGTTTCGTTATATTAAACGATTCCATTTTTCAGTAAAAGTTTCAATGTCTACCAATTTTTATGAATTTCGGAATTAGATATATAAACAAATGATTTTTACAAGTATTTTAGTTATTTAAAATACTATCAAATGAGACACGGCGTTTCTGTTGTATTTATCTAATATCATATATCTTAGTATTAAAGTTCAAATTACTTGTAAATAAATTACTTGTGAATCTTACTGCACGTTTGATAGTCATAATCATTGGCATTATATGTTTACAATTAATCGTGTTTTTCGTTTTGTTGAACGCTGGTTATAGCACTGAGAGGTATAATTTCGGTATTTCGTTGAAGATTATTGTTATTCTTGAACGTTGTTCGTATCGTCATAGTTCGAGATTTAATTCGAGGAAGATTAGACGTGCTTGCAAGATATCCGCGTTGTATACGAGTATTACTCTCTCGACTACAACGAAATGTACGCCTAAACTCCTTCCGAAATTTCCCTGTAATAAAAGCCCTTGATTAATCATCGAACATCTTCTATAACGCTTTATAGGTACATGACTCGTATTGTAAATACGAATTAAATTGTATTATTTTAAGTTATTTTGTACTGATTTCAAAGAAAGTATTGTTATAAAATTTTGCTTGAGGTATAACGCTATAATTAGGATTTAACGCCATTAATACCGTTTTGATCTCGCGGCTTTCATTATGATTTTAACAAAACTTTTCCCTTCGACAAAAAGGGTAAGCTATATTAATATTTTGTTATCGACCGTTATTTCAAGCATACTTCTTAATCCTTAAATCTTAACTCTTAATTGGTGATTAACTTAAATTTTAGATAGAACTTTTACAAAAATTAAAATCATTTATCGAGGTATCGCCTCTACGATCGCATCTTACGTGATTATTAATCGATATCAATTAGTCGATAGACCGTTCATATGTACTGAAAATGTAAAGAATTGAAAGATTAGTAATTTTTGATGGTCAGTTATATGTACAGCATAGTGTCTAAATTAAAATGAAAAGTATAAGGAAGATTCATGGAAATCGGTTCTATAAAGTGGTCAATAACTGTGGAATATAATATAGCTCACCCTAAGCGTAATTGTTTGTGAGACTGCGGAGCATAAAATCCAAGACTACATAGATCCTGGGCAAATTCGTTTTCAGCTCGAGTTCCTTCCACGATATTTGGGACTTTTTTCACCCAAGAGACTCGTATTTCCGCATGTCAGAATTGTTCACGACGACTTTGTGTTGTAGAGCGATATTCATTTGCTATGCAAGCGTGGCTGGGTTCCTGGTTTGGCTTGTGATCGTTCAAAGGGGTGCATTTTTGGAATGTACGGCCAAACTCCCGCCGGAACTTAACTGCAAACCACACGCTGAATATCTCCCTTTGCTCTGCACCGTCTTATTTTTATTTCCGATTTCTTTGCACGCCAGAATTATTAAAGTGGAAATGCAGGCATATTTTCCCCCCACGAAATAAAATATCTTGAAATTTTTAAATACGCAAAATGCAGTACTTGAAATTGCAGTACAGCCAGCAGGAGAATAATTCTGCATGTAAAATAAGTTGTAAAAAATGCAATGATATTTTGTCATTTAAGATTTTAGATTGAGAAAATCAAGTTTTAAAATTTGTTAACTATACTTGAATTTGATGAATTCTGGTTTAAAGCGTCATTTTTATGAAAAGACATTTCGAACATTTTAATTTAGTTAGGAATTAATTTTCTCAGAAACAAAGCGTCTTATGAAAATATCTCATTCGACATTTTTGACTCATTTTCGTACATAGAATATCTTAATATCAATTATTCTCTCTTGTTCAATTTGAAATTAGTCAGATTCAAGTATAATTGACAAATTTTTAAACTCGAGTTTTACAAAAACGAAATCTCTATGAGAAAATGTTCCTTTTCAATTTATTTTTACATGTAGAATTATGCAATAGAACTCTAATAAAAGGGACTTCAATTCCAATTTTTTGTTTGTTTTCGGATATGTTGTAGAAGCGAATATTCTAAATAATAATATCCTAAAATTTACATTTGAGCTCTAGATAGAAAATTTAACTTGATCTAATATAACCATATTGTACTACCATTAGAATCATAATTCTATTCAAAAATATATACAATTTCATTTTTAATCACTTATATCTGACAATGAATAAATTTAACGCAACAAATTTAGAACTTGCCTCGAGCAAAGTGCACTTTACTCAGAATAGTCTTCTCTACAACATATTTCAAAAAATAAAAAAAATTGAAATTTAGTGAATTTAAAAAAATTTACCAATTATCATTTGACCGGATATACAACGATTTCAGAGATACCTTGCATTTAAACAAGTTTCAAAAAAAAATCAATCATAAAAATTTTTCCAATCAGATGGCACGATACGATAGATTTTGTCCTGTTTGAATTTTTGTACATTTCGACATACCAACTAGATGTTAGAAATAACAAGATCATTATCAGTTAAACAGTGAAACGTTGCTTTAGTTAATTATAAAGTTCTTTAAATGAACGAAATAGAAATATCCAAGGGAGTGAATATCAACAACGTTTATGAAAAAAGCTCTCCGATAAATTCTAAATTTTACAATGAATTAGGAATATACTAATTATAAATAATGACAACGTACTGTTAAACGTACAATTGATTTTCAAAACAGAGCGATTCATTTTGAATATCTATGTATGGTTGTATGTTTGGAAGACAGGAGAGAAGAGAAGGGACGAAAGGAAGAATTTCATCAGAGGTCAATATTTAATTCATACTTTGTGTGTATAGAATTATAAGTAATTAAATTCATTATAGATTCAAACAAGTGTGGCAAATTAACTTCACATGTTACACAAGACACTTGTATTTACAGGTAGAAATGGATCACCCTGTTTCATTTACACAAGAAGTATCGTGACATCGATCTATCCTTGTCAGCATTCTCATCAAATTAGCTGAATTGTATCAAGCTTTTAAATTATTTTCTGGCCAATGAAACATAATTGAACATTATAGTGGGAGTACACTATTGTAATATGAATCCATGGAAAGTCTCTCAACAGCAGATGATATGAAATTTTGAAACAATAAATAGGTCATCGAAAGGTAATAAGGTTGTAAAAGAATGATTGAGAATACGTTGGATTCGTATTCAATTAGAATGCAATCGGTAAAGTATTATTTGTTTAAACATAATGAAAATCAAAGATAGTTTACCGCTCATAAAGTTGTAGATTAGAGGATTAACTGCACTATTGAAATAGCACAAGCCGTGTGCGATTAGGCTGATGGCGTTTATCCATTTATTCGACGGTAGTGTAGTAGTATACCTGAAATTCGTTAAATAATGCAATTCGATTTAAATAATGATCGTTGTTTTTATTCTAACTGTCCATTCATAACCGAAGCATGTCAGTGTTTTTATTTGCGTTGCGTTATGTTGTAACAGGGTGAATCGAACTTGTAACATATCGATTAATAAAAGTTACCTTAAAACGGAGAGTAAATGTACAGGGAAATAGCAAATGGCAAAAGTGATGACCACCGTGACTAACATTTTTGCCGCTTTTCGTCGAGATCTCAATTGCACTTCGGGATTTCCGCCACCGGTCGGTGGAATTTGGCTCATCTGGGACGCCCGTGATGACACTGCAAATACTTTGAATAATTATTCATCGTACATTTCACATCGCTTCGTTGTCGCTACAATTATGGTTTATACATTACTAATTGGTCATAGTTTAAACGCCATAGTATAAACATTTTAAACATCCACGGAAAGAATAAATTGTCAAACAAGTTGTCAAATTGTCAAACAATACTTTGAATAATTATTCATCGTACATTTATCGCTTCGTTGTCGCTACAATTATGGTTTATACATTACTAATTGGTCACAGTTTAAACGCCATAGTGTAAACATTTTAAACATCCACGGAAAGAATAAATTGTCGTGTCAAACAAGTTAGTTATGTATTAGAGTTTACGTTGAATACTAACGGTATATTGAATATTGAATGAAATAAGAAAAGATGACGATACGAAAGTCCACGAGGAAAAACATGTAATGATCTATTCCTGCCAAGTACCGGAAATATTTCATAGTACCATTATATTACGTGTTTAAACTATAAACCATCCATAGTCTTCTTCGTAGAATACTACAAAATAGAAAAGATGGATCGTTTGCTTACAATTGTGTCCTGGAATGTCGCTTCTCCAAAGGACTTTTACAATCTGCCAGTAGGCTACGCTCATGAAGATCAAAGGTCCGGTATAAAGGAAAATTAGTTTGACGATAGTGAAGGCAACCTGGCTCCTTTGACTCCAAGACATGTCGCATTGCGTGAATAAAATGGTCTTTATCTTGATATGCGTAGGTGGAACGGTATGCAACACCAGGAAATCCGGAATATCTGCACGGACATTGAATATTTGCTGGCATGATTTGTCAATAGTCAATTCAAAACAATATGTCGTGTATCTCGATTTCAAGATAAACTATTCCATAAAAACGTGCTCTAAACATGAACTATACATTTGTTTCGCTCGATATCTACGGTGTAAGCAAAGGTATTAAATTATGTTTAACTACCAAATAAAAGTGCTATTGTCCAAATTCCAATAATTGCGTTTTTCGCTCGTCCCGTGGTAGACTTGAACCTCAAGGGAAAGCATATCGCGTACCATCGATCTATCGATATAAAAGTTAGAGTCAATATGCTGACGGTCACGGATACTGTCTGCAACAAAGATCAAATAAAAAATCGGATTATTTTTACATAGTCACATGGTTGCCTGGTATTAATAAGTATTCTTTTAAATACTATCCAGCATTATTTAGAAGAGAGAAATTAACCTCGTTAATTAGCAATTTTAATTCGTTCATTTATGAAATTCCCATAATTTTGCTGCATTAGAGGTCGGTCGAGAAGAGTGTTAAAATTCCTTAATGATAGTTGACAGTTTTTTATTCGAGGTGAATACGAATGAATTTAAGTACATTTAATACTAAACGTACCGGCATTTTACATATACCTATGTTACCATAAAGGGTCACATGACCCGTCGCGGTACATAAGGTATGCAAAGAATTTTTCTCGATAAAAAATAAGCTAAA
>CAJDYZ010009746.1:18023-28582 GCA_903986555.1 Heterotrigona itama | reverse complement strand
AAAAAAAAAAACTAAACGACAGTTAAGTTTTATAGATCTCTTAAAATAATGGGCTAAGGAGGTAATAAGGACATGATATGACAAAAATGTAATTTACTTTCAACATTGTATATTGTATAAAAGTAATGTTTTTATTTTCTAAGAATTCTTATTCTAATGAAAGAAGAGTCTAGTTATCACAGCTGTAACAATATTGTAACTGTTATAACTTTAACTACATGATTGACATCATGAATTGAATTTGATTCTAATACTCGTTATTTTTGCATATTTCATAGATAAAAATATATACACCTAGAATATAATATATGTTTTGAATTATTGAAAAAATATCGTAGAGGGGATTAAGAATAAATTTCTATTCTTTGTTTAGGAAAGAAAATTTAAATTGAGATTAAATTGCTATTATATGTATATTACTTTTAAGTATTTCAGATATCTAATTTATTTTACACTGTTTCTAATATCTATTATTACTAAAGCAATGAGGCACTTGATTATCGTTATAATTACATTTTAAAAGCACATTTTTCAAAGTTTATAAACGACTTGTATAATATTCTAATTTTTTATGAATACTATCTTCTTGCAATCACTTTGATATTATCGTCATTTTTATTATATAATTTAAATAGGAAGATATGCAGATAAGATTTAGAATCTATATATCATATGTATATAATCTATATATGATATATATATCATATCACTCTTGAACTTCGAAAATGATTTTTGTTCCTTATTTGATGATTATCGATTATTCTTTTTATGCAATCTAATGTCTGTAAATATACATGATCATTCATTAATAGTAGCAATGTCATCATTTTCATTAGATTTACTTGACAATAAAACTTGATTTTCTTCTCCACTGAAACCGTGTTTAATATACAAGAATATGCCAATAAAAGTAATTAAAACGCCAATACAAGCAATGCCATAGCTAGTTATGCTACCCAAAGTTTCCAAAATATTGATAAATTTAATTATATGAGCATAATCAGCTGTCAAATAAGCTTCTTGAGTAAACCATAACATGGGTACAAATGTCGTCTTAATGTTTTTAAACATGCTGAAAATGAAATAATAATTGTATAAATTGTTTAAATTTCATTTCAATAAATTACGTAATAAAACAATAAAATAAGACTTACGACATCGTAGAGTCATGTTGCACCAATAAATTCAATTGTAACTGTGCATGCACGTTCAATGGAACGCCAGTTTTCTGTAAAAAAAGTTTTCTATATATAGTATATAATACTTGTCGATATTTATTGTTTTGCAATAATTACCGGTTCTATGGATATTGAAAGTTCGTGTTCTTTTTTATTAGGTTTCATTCCGTCGATATTTTCTCTATAACTTGGATCAGCCAAATAAAAGTGTGGTAAACTAATAAATGCTGGAGCACCCCATTTGCATAATGAAATGTTTAAAACTCCAGAAGGAATGTGTTCGCTTTCATAATAACATAGACGCGATTCTACTTTTGTACCATTATCAAGTATTGTATCATCACTAACATATTTAACTCCTGTTAATCCTTCATAAACGGTTGTATTTTCGTATGTTACTGACATACTCCTATTACATAATTATTAAAAAAAAAATATATATATATACACGCACACAATATGCATTTATTTTCCTTAATTTTAATAAAAAATTAAACTTACGTGCAAATATCAGAGACAAAGAAAGTAATAGTTTTATTGTTAGGTAATGGTGGCCACAAATCACCATTTGTTCCCTTCACTTCTCCACAATTTTTAGGATAATAACTTACTCTGTTATTAAAGTTCCATTCTTTGACTATTCCTACATCGAGTAAATTGGATTTACCAGTTAGCATATTAAATGTTCCATCATATGATGCAGAACCATTTCGCTACAAATAAGATGTTATAAATACACTTTTGCAATTATATCTCTACTTTAATATTAATTTACCTCATAAAACCAAGCAAATTTGTTATATGGAATTTCACTGAAATTCATTTTTCGTGCAATTTTTAACATAGTATCTTCATATCCTTCAAAAAGTAATTCATTAACAGATTTCGTAATTATTAACTTTTGTCCTATAACTTTCATTATTCTATCTACTAGATCACGGAAAATAGGTTTTTTATGTCTTAATGCATATGCAACACTCTAAAAATGTTAGAAAAAAGAACATATTATAATAAGATGAAGCAACATTCAATATAAAACATATAGTAGTACTAAAAGATGCGTACAGCAGTTATTGGATTTATATTAGTTATATTATCATTTAAACTTCCTACTGATAAAGATTTATCAAAATGCCATACTCTTTTCCTTTGATATGTTATGGTATCATTGTCATTCCATATTTGTCCTACCTTATAATCAACTTCCCTGTGAATAAAAAATTGCAAAATGTTGTGTATAACTTAGTTAATAAAAATCATAATATACGATGTAAATTTTATACCTAAATACATAAGGACCTATTTCCTCAAAATTTGGTTTTGCTTTAGATTCATTATTTGAAATAAAATCTTCATGGTTAGTTAAATTGAACATATATATTTTCAGATACATAGGAATAGGTGTTTCTTTCCAGAGCTTATAACTTGTGGATGTTGGTGTTAAAGATAATTCCTATAAAAGAATATATAAGCAATAATGAGATCTATGAATTTTTTAACTATAATTTTTTACACTTACTGCATTTAAAATTGACGAATAAATCATAGACCAACAAATTCCAATAGTTAATCCAGAAATTATTAATACTAAACCTATTGAGAAAATGATAACAAGTTTTTTACCAATCGTCATCATTTTATTTGATTGTTTTGACCTGAAAATGATAATAACAATATAATTATATAAATAGAAGTATTTGTTATTAATATCATATGTTTGTTAACTGATTAGTAAATCTCAATTAAATACATTTTATTATATTATGAATACAAATTGAATATAATACTGTATCATGAATATAATGGTTAAATAAGTGACTTTTTAGTTATAATATTTTTTATTTAAATATACGAATGATGTGACCCTTATTTTATCTATTTTTAGCGATGTAAATCAGTACACAGTAAAAATTATGGTGTCAGAAATAAATATTAAATGTAACATACCCAAAACAAGATTATGGTAGCATTATTTAAAATATCTTCCAAATAATTATGATGTAATATCATAGAGATAAAAGATAAATAATGCTGAGCATGCATTAAAAAACATTTTAAATATTTTTATTGCAATATACAGTTAACGAGAAACAACGATGGTCTGTCCAGACGTTTATAGACATGGACAGTAAATATTATATCTGCGCGTGATGCATTTTAGAATACAAGCGCCAATATTTGAAAACTTATTATCTTTTTTTCGTTTCTTATAAGTATGAAGTTTGATAATTCTGTAATTATAAAATACCAATGATTTCTTAATTTTGAAATGACTCTACAATCAGTAGTGAAACTTACACGGAAGTTTCTTTTGCATAAAAATTGTTCTTATTAAAAATTCTACTTTTAGTCAATCAATTTATAAGTATTTACAAATATTTTGCAAAAATTCTCTGCAAATTCTTGATACATCAATGATTACTTTTTTCCAATAACGTTTTAGAGATAATAATATATTATATTAATTTTTTTTATTTCTTGCAATATTCACTTTATTCATTTGAATTTGATGTGTGATTTTTTACTTTCATGTCAATTTCATGTTAATTTTCATTTTATTATTTTATATTACAGTTATTTAAATTAGTTAAAACTATAAAAAACTATAAACTAGTATAAACTATAAAATAGTTCGAATCATTATATAATCATGAGTTCTTCATTCTTTGTTTTTTATCTTAAATTTTAGATTATGAAAAATAATTACATATAAAACGAGTAGTTATTGACTTTATACATATATTTGAAAAAATCATATTTATGCATGTATATCCAGCTATCTAATCGCTTTCTATTAATGCCAAAACGAGAATTTGCATTTGCTACTTGCATAAAGAATAGTGCAAAGTTTAATGAAATTTTATAGACGGAATTTAATAGATTCTTTGAAAACAGAAAAAGCAATGACTAATAAGCTCAAAGTAGAATATTTTTACTGACTTTGAGTATTGTATTGTCTTTTCTGTTGTTCCAAGGAATAATAAATAACGAGAAACCTTTTTATAAAAGTAAAAATTTAATTTAATTTCATTTATTAGCTGAAATCCAACGAAAACATTTGAGAATCGGTAATTTGTAGATTAGTAGATTATTTATTATCATACATTGAACAAAGTTCAAGTTCGACCAACGATCAAAGTTAATTAATTGTAAAATAAATATGGAACTAGATAGTGAAAATAATTTGCAAAATACGCGAAACATATTATATATCGTTTGAATAGTTTGTATAAATAGTATATGAATTAGATATTAGTATAAATAAGTATGAATCAGATATTAGTCATTCAAGTATAAATTAATCATTCAATTTTAACCAATGCATAACGAGATTACGCAAAAATTGACAAATCTCAATAATTTCATTGTTTATTAATCAACAATTAACGATAATTAATCAACGATAAAAAATATATAATGAATTAAGTATAAATATGTTATTCACAATAAACTATAAATTACTAAACTATAAATTACTGAACTGCTACGTTACTCTTTAATTACTTTATAGTTTATTCTAAATTAAATTTTGTTACTTTATTAATGAGTAAAAGTATTTAATCGGTTAAATAATCTATTTAAGACTAAACATATTGGAATATATTGTTGTGAACATAATGTACTGTTTTAATGTATTAAAATGAAGCGAGTCTCTTTGGAAATATGTGTAAGAACATCGGTGAAAGTTGAAGAAAAGTAGGCGAGTACTATAAACGCGTAAAGCAATATTTAAAACTGGAAAGAAAGTGCCCGCTGGAGAGATATACGAGTCAATGACTTTTAAATAACACTTTATGTTTACATATATTACTGATATTATTAAATTTCTATTTATATAATATATTATATATTTATATTTTGATTGCTAGCTATTTTATTAATTTAATTACAAATGATTTTTTCCATGGTGTAAACCAAGTCGTTTACGTTTAGTCATTAACATTAAGTAATTATATTAAAAAAATTAAAAACATACAGCTACGAAATAAATAAAAGATGATTGACCGAAATTGGATTTCATAAAAATAATTATAATTTAGATAGTAAAAATAATTACAAACCTCCTTAATTATTAGATGAGTTTTATTAAAAGATAGATGTAACAGTGTCGTAAAATATTATCACTAGTCACAGACCGCCGCACTTTTAAAATATGTCCAATGGTAACGAAAGATTACACGACGACTGGCCTGCGCAAAACCTTCGACTGATTACTTCGGAAGAGTGAGAAATTGCTGAAAGGGGAGGGATTGTTTGATAATCAAACAGCTCATCATTAAAGCAATTCCGCTTTTTTCAGTCCAGTGTCTATTAGATTCAAATAATTCAAATTGCCAAATAGCAAAAGAGTATCTATCTTAAATTGTGTATATATCTTCGTCTTAAAAAATACTACATAAGTATCTTCCAAAAATAAATATAGGAATAAAGAAATATTTTGAATTATTATATAATTTTATTTAACATAATTTCAGCATAAAAAAATGTATTATATATCGGTGCATATAAATCTTATAAATACAATGAGAGAAATATGTCATTGGACCCTAAAGATTATTATTAGAGTGAGAAACTAAATAAATAGTATGTAACTTATACAGAAAGAAAATAATATTTTTTGTTTTACTTGTTAAAAAATTCATGATAAGACGATACCATAATGATGACAACAATGCTACTTGTACGTTATCTCAACTTATAGCGACAGTATTATTTATATCTTCTTGAAATTGTGTGCGATCACGTAATCTCGCACACATTAGACTATATTCTAACACACCAATTCGAATATTCATTTCGGAAATTTCAGTTTTCATTTTAGTAATTGTCTTTTTTATATTTATGAGCGGTGCTATAAGAAAATCGATAAGTAAGACATTTTTTACATAATATAAAATTATTTCAAAATCACTTACTTCCATCTGTCATACTAGATCCTCGTTCATCCATTTCTTTTTTTACATGTTCCAATTCTTCTGATAATTTATTAAAAATTCTTGTTCTCTCTGTAACACCTCCACTAGCATCTCGATATTGTTCTTTAATTTTTGACAATTCATCTTGAAGCATTTGGTATTGCTTCAAACTAGGCTCAAATTGTCTATTTAAATAAGATTCTCTTGTTTTTATTTTATCTAAAGTATTAGATATATCAATATGTAGTTTATCTAATTGACTTTTGGTTCCAGTTAAATTTGTTGCTATATTTGTACGTAATTGTTTCATTTGCTCTATATGTGATCTCCAGTCTCTTGAATCTGAAATAAATCCTTCCCTGTTAATTTTTCTTTCTTAATTTTTACTTAGAAATTTAATACCTGTTTTTATTGTTACTTTGAGTTGAGGTAAAACTCTTTCTAATTCTAATTGCCATTCTTCTCTATTTGTTTTAGATTCTAAAATATCATCAGGTTTTTGCATTTCATTCTAAAAAAATATTACAAAAAAATGAAGTGCATAAGTTCCACGTTTTACACATACATGAATCACCATGCTTACAAAGTTTTGCCCATATAGTTTTGTAATATCATCAATATGTAAAATATCCTCATCTTCATCATCATATTCAGCCATCATTTCCTCCTCTACTTTTTCTAAAATTAATTCTGCATCATCATCTTCTGCATCTGGTTCATTACTTGGTTCATCAGGTAATATTTGTACTCTGAAAACGTTTACATGTCTAATGTATAATTGAATTTATAATGTCACCTTAACCTCTCAAGTGATTATATTGTATATGTCATAACCAAAATCAAAATACAATGAGAATCGTGAATATAATGATTATAAACACATATTGACAAAAAGTTTTCAATAATAAACTATAACACTAGAAGGATTAAATGTATTTTAAATTTACTTTTTCCATTGAAACTTTTGTGCTTTTAATGCTTCATCTGCTAAATTATCTAAAACATAAATGGCATGTTCACCACTTCCTTGTTTAAGCTTATTAGGTGGGAATTCTATTGATACATTAGTATCTCTTAAATAATCCAAGATTATGGCTATCGTAGCATTAGGATCATCTGATTCTTGTGGAGCTTCAAATTTTCCACCTGCTTTTCTAATTAACCATGCAGCTAACAATGTAAATGTATAAAATTGCTCTCCTGGATTTGTCTGTGTTATAAAATAATTCCTGTATTTTAAATTAATAATTTTAAAATTAGAATTAATAATTTTGAAATTAAAATGTTTGAATATTTAATTACAATAATTGTAATTATTTATATTACCTATTTATAGCTTTGATTTTAAACTCTGGTAGAAATTGAGTATCATAATTTAACAATTTCAATTTTTCTAATAAATCTTCCATTCTAACATACATAACATAAGAAGTAGACGGAGAAGATCCATCTTCTATAATAATCTTTGGAGCGTCTCGAAACATTGCTGTAATTATTATTTTATATTATAATATGCATGATTTTTACAGGTAACAAATATATTTGAATAAAATCTATTTGTAAAGATGAACATTTACCTTTTATTCTGTATTATTTTGAAGATTCATATAAATAATCTACAAATAATATTTATATTTATATATGAAACATACATTTCAATTTATTAAATAAATAATTCGTGCATAATTATTTACGTTTTACTTTATTGATTTATTTGAAAATATAAACATAGACAAAATTCAATATAGACTTAACGATCTAAACATTGTAGAATCATCTTATAATTTTCATAGAAACGATTATTTTTATAAAAAAAATTGAAAATATGAAAATAATAATTTTTTTATCAGCTTCCTATTAGCTTTAATGATTAAACATAAAAATCACGTTAAAAATTATAAGGAATATGACGATATTTCCATTATAGAGAATTTCTATTTCTTTGTCAACATAACTAGGGATATTAATTTGAAATGGATATTACTTTACTATTTCGTACTTTAGAAAATATTTTCGATAGTTGGTAGTATCGTGAGTTGTTCATTTTGTCCCTTTTGACAATCGGTCATTTCAGTTTCTCTTAGGTTTATTGAACTTTGCACGTAGAAAGCATTTCAAGTGATTCTATTTTGAAGAAAGGCACACATGAATTATCAGCTTCGATGCTAATGCTATCTAACGTCTATTTGTATTAATAGATCATTAGAATGGGTCTAATATCTGAGCCATTGTTGTTTGTATTAGCTTTAATTGATACCGGTTTAGTACTTTTCCTTTTGGTATATTTTGTATCCTTTTTATATTTTCTAAACGTAATCTAACGATAAATTGTAGTATTTCCATTTTATTGTTTTCATAATTTTATAATTCCATCATTGAATTTTACGTATATAGTTTATTGAAAATATATCTAGGGATTTTTATGGTATATGTTTTTTATGATATTACACTAATTGTAATAGCGCCACATTTAATTTTAAACAATTTATGTCTTTTGTTAATAAAAAACATACAATGAAGTTCCTTATCTTAAAAAAAATACATATATAGGTCATAACTTTGTCAGACTTAGAATGTGATTATTTGAATGCTCAACAGTGTTGTTCAAAGTTAAACACGGTAATTACATTTTATAGTATTATTATCCTTATTATCATTATAAATTGATATAAACATAATAAAACTTATTTTAAATTATATGTTACAGTGGGTTGTACCAAAACTTGTAGCACATTCATTCTTAGAATTTTTATTATTAACACACGGGCAATTAATATTGTGTTTAGTGAATTTGCCTATGACACTCTGGTTGCTCTATGAATATTTTGGAGTACCAAGTGGTAATATGGGAGTTTATGATCCCACAGAAATACATAATCGTGGACAATTAAAAAGGCATACAAGAGACTGTATGATCTATCTTGGATATTATTTAATTTTCTTTTTTATTTATCTTTACTGGTAGGTATAATTATTTTATTAATTACAATTAAAATCAAATTAATATCTTTTATTATTTGTAATTTATATTTTTCAGCATGATTATTGCATTACTAAAAGGAGATCCAATTAACAGAAATGATGAAGGATTGTTACATACAAATTAATAGTGATGATAATATTTAAACTTTTTTACATCGTTGCCTTTTATTTTAGTCATATTTGACTATTTATTTATTTCTGTGTTATAAATACCAAATGAAATTTTGTTAATATATATAAAATGCCTATACTTTATTGTTACACTTATCTTTCATTTATATTGTATTTGTAATAACTAAAATTCCTTGAATATAAGATTTTCATAAAATTATAGTAGAAGTTAATAATGGTAATTATATCTATATATATGTTATAGATCATAAACGTGAAGAAATTATTTTAATTTTGTTATTGTAATATTGTTAATAGACATTTAATATATAAAAATAATTGTTTAACTTTAATATTTACATATAGGGAAAGAAAAAAAAACGTTAAAGAAATCTCAGAAATTAACTTTATTTAATAACGTAAATATTGTAATCTTATTAAAATAATAACTCGTTTATTCATCGGCTCGTTAAATCAAATTCAATCGGCTTTACTGGTTACAGTGTAAGATTAGATCGATTTAATGAACTCGGTGCAGCTGATTAGTTCTTTTTCTACATGGAGAGTATATGCTTATTTTTAGATAAGACCAAAATTAGTATCAAAGTTTGTCGAAATCTTTGAATTGCGTTCAAATAATATATGTATAATATTTAGAAGGAAAAAGATCGGTTATAGATAGGTGTGTAGTAATTAATTAAAAGTAGGAGAATTGTGGAAAATCGCAGGATGGAAACAGCGTTAAAATAACCGTAAGTCGTGTGATTATTGAATATCACGGTTCGCATTAAAATCAATTTGAGCGCGATAGGCGCACGTGTAGTGCGTTCTCGTATAATCTGATGGTTTGTGAAACCATTTGAGCGCCTCCTGGCGACGAGGGTAGCGGGTGACGGATGACGGGTGGCGGTGCTCGGATTTGCTCGGAACATCTCCGGTACGGCGCGCGGAAGAATGTTCTTCTGGACCAAGTGAGTGCGCGAGTGCTCAGAAGTACGAAAACTTTCGCGGTGCATATAAACTGCAAGTTTTTTTTATTGCGGGGCATATGTGTTAAATTACTTTTTTTATTTTTATCATGATATTAGACAGTGATTTGGCAATCTCGTGATTTCATTTCCCTTCAAACTATTTAATTAACCAGGGATTGACGTCGATGTTTACCGAAAACACCACGTACTCGTTATCGAAATTCACAAGACGGTACTCGCCAGAATTTTACGACGACGGCGACGGCGTCGTCGTCAAAATAGAATCGCACTCTTTATTACGGATGATCAAACAACGGCACCTATTAAGGTAAGGTGATTTACGAGGTGCATCTAATGCTTAAGAAATTCTCGATGAGGCTTACATCGCCTTTACCGTCGTC
>CAJDYZ010009745.1:18327-30857 GCA_903986555.1 Heterotrigona itama | reverse complement strand
TCTCTCTCTCTCTCTCTCTCTCTTTCTCTCTTATTTCTTTCTTTCTTTTCTATTAGTTTTGCGAACGACGAGCCGACGTTCTTCCTTTCTGCGATCTGTGTTTTAGCTGTCGAGACATCGATCGGTCGAGAATTCCCGAACTGGTCGGGTACACACCGTGGTTTTCGGGGCGGAAAGAAAGAAGGACGTGCTAGGATACCTGGTGAAGGTGGTGTGGAACCACGTGAGGGCATACCACTCTCGCCAAGGTTCCCTGAGGACTCTCCACGCGCCGAATAGAGACCCTTTGTACCACGTGCAGCGTTCGCCTGCTGCCTCAGGGCCTCCAGTTTCACCGGGGATGGGATGAAACCAACGTCCGAGTTCTCTTTCACCAGCCTGCCTATCCACCAGTTGTTGTCGTACTTCTCCTGAAGAGTTTCGCACAGGGATCGTTAACTGGACCGTACGGTGACTCGCGAAAGCATTTCAAAACACACGATACATACCTTGACGTGCAGAAAGTCGCGGACCTCGAAGCTGACAGCTGAACCATGGACAGGCGAGTCGTCGTCGATGGATCCATCGTAGCTCACGTTGGTCCGCACTGCGAACGCTACCGGTTTCGTCTAAATAATTTATGAAAAATTTTCGCCATTAACAACACGCCAGACACGACATTTGTAATTGTACATTAGAGAAGGAAGTTAACAACAGGGATCCATTTGCCTTAGAAATTTCTGCCGATGAACGTTACGTTAAGGAAAACAAAAAGAAAAAGAAAAAAGAGGCTATCGGTTTCATCGTTCACGACGTCGATATTTTTATTGGGTCATATAGTTATCCGTAATCCGTTGTACCGCGACGCGACACTCGCGCATCTGTAATTCAAGCACAAAGTAAACGCCGATGAGATCATGTACGGATGATCGGTACATTGTCAATCTATCTGCGCGACACACCGGCGAAGAATAAAAGCGCAACAAAGACGTCGCAGAGTGCCGTCCGCGTTTGTGCTACGTCGTTCCACCTCTCGAAGGTCGCGGCTAGTTAATCAATATTCATTTATTGTTCAGTCCGAAGCTGATTCGACTGATCGGTCATGTATGCCGGCCGGCCGAGGGTGTCTTCATAATTCAGACGCGACCCGCTCGATCTAAATACTCGCCCCGATTCCGCGGAACTGCGCGCAAATTCCACGAACGTTACCGTTGAAACGTAAAGCCTGACTTATCTTGCCTGATGGTCCCGAGGCTCGGAGAATTCCGAAGAATTTCCGAAGAATCGGAAATTTGTTACGCCGGAACGTTTGTAAATTTAGAGATCCGAAAGTTTCTCGCCGTTGAGAGAGATTTCAAGAGATTTCGCGTGTCTTGAAGTTAAATAGATCAGAAGCTACATTCCAGTGTTCAGAGAGTTCGTCGAGACGAAGTTGTAGAGAATTAGGCGATAGGTGCACGGGTGAGGGACGAGAGGAGTGTGACGAAAGCGTCGAGACAATCGATCCGATAATTATCAATTCATCGAGTTGGTGCTGGCTATTAGAAAGGAACGTGTAATTAAAGGGAATAATATCACGGCTGGCGGCGCGATATAATCCATTTGCATCCATTGTCGAAAACAAAGGACCACGGAGTCGATTTAATTGGTTTCCGCGCGCGAGATCTCATTAGTCTGGCGCGCGTATTCATTGACACGCTTCTCATTCCTCGGTGGGTAAGTTGCTGAGGTGACGCGAGGTCGGTCTCGAAGGAAACGACGCCGTTCGGAAGTGGCCGATCGATGGCAAACGATTTACCGAAAGACCGATGGAAAAACAAGCGAAACACACAGGGAGTGGTGAAAGGAGAGGTGAAAACTAGAACATGCGAAAGATCAATGACTTACCCTGGCTTTTTCAAGTTGATTGAGGGCCTGCCTCTCCTTCTCACGACGCAAGCTCTCTTTCTCCTCGTCCAGCGAGAAATCCGAGCTCGGCTGTGAGTAGTTCGAGTCTGCCGAGCCCTGAAACACAAAACAAACTCGTTTAAATTGCATCGCCCGGCGAAATTCATTATTCCATTCGAATCGTTATCGAATCGTTTCAATTCACGACGCAGCAACGAGTTCTCCACCTTTCTCTCCCATTAATAACGTGCCTCGTCTTTCTTCGGTGGGTTCAAAAATTCCAAGAAGTTCCATTTCCTCGCTCTATTTCTATACACGCGATATGTCCAGTTAGTTTAAAGCTGTCTAGTTAGTTTATTTATGGTAAAAATTAAAATTTAAAAAGTCGAAGGTTTCTACGCCACGGTTATTTACACGTCCCATCGGTTCGTGCTCGAAGGAGTTTGTCAAACGTTGGTAACTACTGCGACACAATTCCCGCGAAATTCGTGTTCCAAGAGCTGGAAGGAGCCTCGATGTTTTGCCCACGGAAAGCCTTGACGAAGTTCTCAAGGGCTTTCGAAGTGTCGGAGACCATTAGCTTAAAAAGAAAAGTTTCGTCGGTTCTGAAGCGACTGCGGCCGTCCCATCTCTTTGCAAACACCTTTGCTCTAGTGCACAATCGATCGATTACTCGAGTTTCTCATTCCGTACTTTGCCTCTGCTACTTCAACTGCGTTCTTATTAAATTATTTGCATTTACACACGACAGGATTAACGCGATTACGCGCGTTCGATTTCGTTTAAGACAACAAGATAGAGAAATATATTGCTGGGGTAGTAGAAATGGACTGTGCCCAGTCAGACACCGTACGCTTGTATCCCTCGCAAATATATTTTTCTTTTTTCGTTTCTGGATCGCGAGACGAACGATACAACAACAAGGAGTGGCTAGAGAATATTAAAAAATGGAATTACAACCAATATTCGTATGCATTTAGTGGCCAAAGTGTTGAACGCAACGTAATGCTAAAAGTATTTCGCGTTGCGAAAGCGGGTGCTACGTATAGACGACGGCCGGTTCGTTGCGATTTTTAGAATAATCGCGCGACGATTGGCCAAACGACGCCGGAAATTATCCACGATTAGGATCCTATCTATACGTTATATCGTGGCGGCGCAATTGCGTCAGCTCGTGAAACGTCCTGCCAAACACGTTCGAG
The DNA here is from genome assembly GCA_903986555.1 of Heterotrigona itama. Lineage (NCBI taxonomy): Eukaryota > Metazoa > Arthropoda > Insecta > Hymenoptera > Apidae > Heterotrigona > Heterotrigona itama. The sequence continues at coordinate 27,789 of CAJDYZ010009745.1, read as the reverse complement.
GAACAGCAATACCATAACGCAACAGAAGCGTTGGCGACGAAACGGTGACAAAAAAGGGCGTTGTATGGCCGATTAATTGCCGTCACGGCGACGATTAATTGGATCGATTGCGTCGAACGGGATGGAAGACGTATCGATGTCGAGCCGTTGGGACATCGGCAGCACCTGGAAACGAGAAAACTCATCGAGTCCGAGAGAACGAGACGCAATTTCTGACAATTTTATCGATCGTCGAACGACGACGACGACGACATTGACGTATTGATCCGGCTTTCAAAGTCGAAGCTTTCATCTGCCCTGTAATTAGATGCTTAATTAAATGCAAAGGATGCCCAGCGTGTGTCGCGCCACTTAGGCGACCGTTCCATTTGCATTTCAGCAAAGTGTTGCTCGTTCGATGCTCACCCCAGGCCAGCTCGACGAATGTTAGACGAAAGAACGACCGATGGTCGAGTTCGTTTACGAAACGATTCTCTCCTACTTCTGCCAGATTCTCACCCTTAAAATCCTCTTTTTTCCTCTCTCTCTCTCTCTCTCTCTATCTATCTATCTATCTATCTATCTATCTGTCGAAACGATGAATTCATTTGGTCGAGGCTTGTAACCATGCCAACGGCCTTTACTTAATCGTTTCGCGTTCTACCTGTTCCCCATGCGTGACTGTGTAAACTGGCGTGTGCGTGTCACCGCGACTTTTCTCGACTCTCCTGGGGGATCCCTGGATAACTGGAATGCTTTCGAGCAATTGCGCGTGACGAATTTTTCGACCGGGAATTTCTGTGTCACTGGGTGACGCAGAATTTTTCTATATCGCGAATACTCTCTTCTCCCATTATTGAGAAATCAAATCAAGTGCTCTTTGTAATTCGTCGAAGAAAGTAAGAAGAAAAGATATTCCTTTTTGTCGAACGTGGAACTTGAGATATATCTTCGCGAGTTCTTTCAACTATTTCTAGACGTGAAAGGAACTATAGTTCTCGTCCAAACTGCCGCGTGATATTCACGTGATCGAATAGCTGCAGTTGCATTGACTGCCAAATGCCGACAACTTCTGGCGACAAACTTATGGGACACCGTTTGTCAAGATGATCATCTCAATTTATTTCGTCAAGTATAAGCATTTGAAAACTTTGGCCCTGTCCTGTTTATGCATCAAGCACGTGCATGTATTATACATTTATTGATTATACACAGAGAGTTGCCAGATAACTTTATTCTTAAGTACTTCAAGATATCTTCTTTCCCCATTCAGGTTCCAAATCGTGCTTCTGCGAGTACGTTGAACGTAGTGGAAAAAAAAAGAAAAAAAAAAAAGAAAGAAAGAAATCGTCAAACAAAATTGGCCGCGCTACAATCTTCTGGAAGCACGGCGGACATATCTGGGTTAAATATCCACTCGAAATCAGATTAGCGCGAACTCGAACGGCTTCGCGTCAAATAACTTGACTCGCGTGAACACAAAAAAAAGTTGAAGCCGAGTTGCTCGAATTGAATTTGAACGGGACTTAAGTGGCAAACAATGGCGTGATACGGTGGGGAACGTTGTGCAAACGTTGCGCTGCTTGCGAAAGAAGAACGAAGGGCGTACAACGCGAAACAATGTAATGAAAACCCGGCGCGGCTAAAAGTAGGATAAAAAGAAGACGCCTGTGTGAATAGGACGAAAACAGCAGCTGCAGGAGCAACGGAGCATATTGGAAACGCTCGGTTTCACGCTCAAAATGTAAACCAGATCGATTTAGATTGCAACGTAAAGGATCGCGGCTGTGCAACGATAGCACGCCCGGCCGGTTTTATTTCACGCCAGGCTGATTAATGTAAAACTCGTATGACGCATCGCACGCCATACGGGAAAATCCTTTGTAAAATGCGAGAAAAATTGATGAAGACGACGCCTTGCAGCCACTCGTGCCGATCCCTTGCAACTGGTAATTTACTTTGTGTAAGCAGGCCGATTCATTGACACCCTTTGTGAAAACGTGTCCGTGTTACAAGCATTATCCTCTTACAACCCTGTCTCTATGTCCGCGTCGTATATTACAGGGAGAAAAAAAATGGAAAGAAAAAACAACGTTGAGTGATCACCTTCATTAAACAGAGAGAATAAAGACGACGGTGTTCGTGAAGTCTTCAATTTAATTCAAAATTAATTACTAGAACTTGAACTGAAGATGAACCACCGGATGATGGTCGTATTTTCTTGAAACATTTCGAAAAATATTCGTTTCGCGTCGAATTGCTCGGGACTCGTGGCACTTACTCGAAAACAAACTTTTCCAATTTCAGTTGGACGACGAAAGAGTGTCAAAATTGAAGATGGTGGAAGGTAACGACGATGGAAAGGAGAAAGTCAAAAATTCTCAACCAATTTCCTCTTCCCGCAGTCCGGAAAGCGCGGGAACTCGAAGAAGAGAATTGAAGAGAAAAAAGAAGAAGAAGAAAAGAGAAGACGATTGTCAGCGATGTACCTGCGTGAATAGCTTGTTGTAGCCAGAATTGTGTTGATTGTATCCGATCATCGCCGGAAGACCAGCGCCGTCGTCGCCAGGACCGTTGTTCGAGTGGCTTTTATCCACTTTGGCCGGGCCCTTCGACTCTGTTATGGCCCAGTTTCGTTCTCCGAATCGAGCTCTATGGCACGATCCGTTGATCCGCTAAGCTCTCGCTTAGCACACGCTACCGCATTGCGTCTTTTTCTCCTCTGGCCTGTTCGTTCGTTCGTTCGTCTGTCCTCTCGACGAAAACGACGTTGTTCTCTCGCACAAACTCGACGGCGGCGAGCCGCTCTTCTCTGTTAGAAAATCTCGTCTTCGACGAGTCTTCGATGGGATTTTCGTGGCGTGGGCTACGCCATGGCTGGAAGGCGCGAACGCCGTGCGGCACTGTAATTTCCTCCCTCAGGCGCTCTTCCACGACTTTTTCCGCTTCCGTTTGCAAGCCATCCAAACGTCAGTAGCCAGTTTCTACTCACGGGTTTCCAGCTTCATCGCACCTCGGCCACCCGGTGCTTCGACTTTCGCGAGCATCGCGGATTCCTTCGCCAGACGAGATCGCTTCTCGATGATCCTTTCTTCGTGTTCACCCTCGAACATGAAGAGGCTGTTGGAAATACAGATCCTTTGTTCAGTGTTTTTAACGAGAGGTTTCGAATTTGCGCGGACGAACGCAGGCAACTTGACACTGATTGAGCTTCTAGCGGATATATCCTCTTCGTTTGTGCTAGGCGCCGAGTCTACTGAACAATCTCTTTCATCACATGATTCGTCGAGAATCGAAGAAAGTATTGTCAAATTTAGACTTTTACGAATATCTAAAATTTATCGAGTTCGTTATTAAAAATATGATAGAATACAATCTACCGAACAGGTCGCGTGGTTTGAACCTCTTCGTTGCAATATTCCGCTCGGTTAGCCTCATAAAATGAAAAGCATCTACGTAAATCTATATCCCACAATCTCTTAAATTTCGACAAAAGACCCATTCATTCGTCGAGAATCGAAGAAAGTATTGTCAAATTTGAACTTTTACGAATATCTAAAATTTATCGAGTTCGTTATTAAAAATATGATAGAATACAATCTACCGAACAGGTCGCGTGGTTTGAACCTCTTCGTTGCAATATTCCGCTCGGTTAGCCTCATAAAATGAAAAGCATCTACGTAAATCTATATCCCACAATCTTTTAAATTTCGACAAAAGACCCCGCTAATAAGACGATACTTCCTAAGTATCCCTTTCTCTCCGAGTGCTCTAAAAATTCTCATTTCCCAGTACTCAAAGAAGTAGAACTGTCAAGTTTTCTTTTTCGAATCTAAACAACCAGCAAGCACAACTCTCTTTCTCTCTATCTCTGTTCCTCAGACGAAGAATCATGCGATATAAATTTGCCAACCCCCTGGTTGGTGCTGCCTTGCCTTTCGTTCCACCGCTGTCACGAAATATGCTGATATAATTGCTCTCGAGGAAGGGTTTTATATCTCAATAAGGGGAGACTGCGAGCAGCGTCTTTGCCTGTGGATGACTTCGGGACCTCGCGACTAACGACTACGACTGCTCGCTCGTTAATTACGTCGTAGCAATTAACGTAACGACGGTGAAGATCCATGTTGCTGTCATGGCAGCATCCGCGACACGGTCGATTTGATCGGTCGCGAAGTCTGGTCACGTAACATGCGAATTATCCCGGTATCATCTACATGCGTGTAGAGTGAGAGGACGAATGATTATGAAATTACGAAGAGAAGTTTCGTCTACTGATTAAACTTTGATTAACAACCGAAGATAGCGATAGATAAAAGCCAAACAGGTTAATTATACAACGATGTAACATTTCAACACTGGTATTCCGATACGTGCTAGAATGAATTCTGATTTTTCTAAGAATTAATTTCATTCTGCACGATTCGCTGATGTTGTTAATTAATTAACGAAGAAAATATCGTGCAAAACGAGGGCGAATTCGAGAGAAATTAGTATACGCTTTGGAAAATACGGTGCTTATGTAAATGGACGATGTGCACAGTTACGTGTCACGGATCCACTTATTACGCGTATTAATAGCCACGACCAAAGGATCGTAGTAAGGCTTCGATTATACGTGGCCACGATGAAAGATCGTTAAGAGGATTTCGGATTTATGGAGGATGGATTACACACGCGACGTTGTCGAATTGCTTGACGATGCACGTTCGCACAAGGTTCGTAAAAGATGGGTAAATGAGCCGTGAAAAATAGAAATTGGATGAAGAAGGTTCATAAAGATGAGTAAATGAGACGTGAAAACAGAAATTGGATGATATTAGAGGAAACGTTGGTCGAGCTGTTACGAACAAACAACACGCTATTCCCTCGATCGTGTTGAATAATTAATTAACAAACTTTGCCCCCCGTCTACGTAGACAGTTTCGAATCCATCGGTTATCGTGAATCGAGAACAACGCGCCAATTTAAAAAACAAAAGAAAAAAAAAAAGACTCTGCTGTCTGAAATTATTAGAGAGGGAGGACAATCGATCCCGTTGACCCCTTTGTCAACGGTGTACCGTGTCGAGTGCGCTATCCTTTTATAAACAGCGGACGATTACTCGTCGAGGGGCAAACGATTCACGCGACACATTATCGCGACGACACCCGGTAGAAGACCTTGGCGCGATTATTACTCGAGGCGTTAAAACGAAGGATTCGGCGGGACGTGTCGAGAGGAGCCCTCGTTCGCGAATAATGGCAGTGTCCTTTGAAGAATAATAGCCTCCCCTTATCTGGCCGAGCGTCCTTTTTGTCTTCGCTCGAGCAACGACGGCGTAATTTGCCCGAAGAGCGTCGACGATAAGCACCGAGAGCGAAGAAAGGGAGAATAAAAATAGGGGGGAAAATGGAGGGGAGAAACTTGAAAAAAATAGAGGAAAGTCGAGTAGACGTAAACGTGAAGGTTTCGTCACATACAGGTTTGGTACGGAAGCGAGTGTTCAGACAGATTCGTTTTGCGAATCCACGAAACTCGAACGGGGGCCTATTCGAAAGCTCTCGGAAGCGGGTCAACGACATCGTGGAGTGGCGAGTTCATGTTCATTCGATCGACTCGGCCCGTCGCCAGGCGTTATCAACATTTATCGAGGAGGCCCTGCTGCCCGCGTTCGTCCGTAGCCTAGTTTTTAGCTTCACTGTCTGACCAGTGACTGGACGAATCTCCTTATTCCTTTCGGTGTTGTACCTGCGTTCGATCGTCTCGCGCGGAAGTAGACAAGGAAAACAAATATCAACAGCTTGGAAACGTTTCGGGAAAAGTTGGCCGGGGTTCACGTGCGTGGTTCGTCGAGCCACCCGGCGCGACGCGTGTCAAGGAGCGTGAAAGCAGAGCACGTTGAGATTCAGCGAAATACGAAATTCGCTCGATCACTAGCCTTCGCGGCAAGGTGGTACGCGACGTAGCAACGTGGACCGTTGAAATTTCCTCTACTCGTCTGTTTACTTTTCGTTTTCCTTTCTATTCTCTTGGCCGGAGCACACTGAATTTACGAACGTGATACTGTCCGCCGATTTTGAGAGGTCACACACGCGCGACTTGACGACGACTGACTTGGGGGACTGACTGACACTCTACGTCTCTGTTGTACGTCCCCGCGAACGCGAATCGCGTTCCTGCCTGGGTTAGTTGATACATCGGCCTAAGGGTTTGCCGACTCACCCGCTCTGTGGCGCCACCGAGGAAGCCGGACGACACCCCCGTAACTATATCGATCCACAGCCCCTCTTTCCGCCCGATCTTTGCCACCCGTTGCGACCCACACGCGACACCAGCCAGGCCACTGCACCCTGAAGGCAACGTGTTCTATCAAACCTTGCGCGAACACACACACGCTCCCGTCTGTGCGATACCCTGCCGACGTGTACGTGTGCCAATGGAAGTGGCGTGGTGGTCGTGGACGTAGCGCTTGGTAACGTGTATGCGCCGACGACGAGCCGAGTCGAATCGCGGAACCACGAGGCGTCTTCGCCGCCGCTCTGCGGTCAAAGGTTCCTCCGACCGAAAGTGTGTCATTCGGATGAATCGAATGTTTAGCCGATGGGTCATAGCGGATCGGTTCGGAATAGAAACCATTTAAGACAGTTTTTCTTCTTCTTGCTGGAGAGTAGAGACTGTTGTTGGAGAGATTGTGCATCGCAGACAGTGCCGCGAGCTCGTGGAATTTGAATGGATTTCATTGGTTCGATTTTCACCTGGCTGTTGTAGATTTTCGACTGGAATCGGAAGCTCTCTTCTTCCTCTTTTTCAAGGAGTACTATCGTGTTTGATCGTTGATCCAATACTCGCGTTGGATTGGATTTTGTATTGGAATTCGCAGTAGAATTCTCTTTCCTTTATTTTTCTTTCGTTGAGAAATTGATTCGCTTGACAATGAGGTTTCTTCCCTCAGTGGGTATAGGATGGTCGTCGTTCGTACATTTACTTTCTAACACAAGAGAAAGGTTAATGAATTCGTGTTTAGTTATCATCGCGTCGAAAACACTGGATAAACTAGAATATCCGACGGATCAGCCTGACAACGAGTGAAGGACAGGGATCAACTCCGACTAATTGAATTTTTGACGTTAATAATCGAGGACAGGCCGGATTCGCCAACAAACAGGATTGACTCGACGTGGATTTCCAGTCGGATTTCCCTCGTGTTAATAATATCGATGAATCAAATTTACCAACAAAACCTTTTTCCCAAGGTAGTTCCAGTTACAGATTGGCTCAAAAATTGAGTTTCCTCCCAAAGTTATCACAGAAGGGGGAAAAGTTTTTCCCCTTTAAAATTTCCTGCCTCGCGAACGCACGCGGCTGAAAGACCGTCGCTACGTGAACGTCGTGACAAAGAACGTTTTGTTTCGAGCAGAGGAACAACGACCTGCCCTTGTTTCTTAATTAGACGAACGTAATTGGAAGATAAGATTCCCAGTGTTGCACGAGTTCGTAGATGCGCGCATGCCTGTTTCGTGTGGCGAGCCGTGACCGCAAACCGATCGAATCGAACCACGCTCGCGTCAAAGATTTATGTACTCGTTCGTAGATTGTGCTCGATGCATCGAAACCGGACAGGATTTTTTACTCGTCGAGGTGAATAAAAAATCGACATGGAGCTGAAGCTCTACATTTGCCAGTACACTTGCTATTGCACACCCAAAAGATAAAACACGAAATTCAGTTGTAGGCAATATTTCTTCGACTTTTACAAAAAAATGGACGACTTGATTGATAATCGTCATTGCTTAGACAATTTCTTGAATTTTTGTTAAGAATCTTGTTCGCAAAAACGGGAAAACGAAAGAGGAGAATGAAGAAGAATTTAATAATAATAATAATAATAAAAGAAAAATTAATTTCGAGAATACCGATGACTGGCACGACGAGAACGTGACGTCGAAAATTTATCGCACGCGTCATCCTTGAGAATGATCGAACGCAGTAAACTTCTGCTGATAATAGACACCAGCACCTCGATCTAACAGAATGGATTTACAAAGATAATGCTCGTCGATTAGGAAATCGACGAGCCCAGGCAAGCAAGAAGTCTCGGCCGGTTATGCGCGACCGAAGGAAGCCATATCCAATTTGCAAATGATGCAAAACACAGATTGCAGAAGGCTGATTTGGCAAACTTGGCGACCGAGAGGACACTCGGCCGTCGAAGGACGTCGTAGCTATTTCAGTAGAAACGCGGTATTAGAGCATCCTGTCATTTAAAGTACAATTTTAAGAATAGACACGGTTACACAAGGCACGCCTGTGTACAACAATCTGATCGGAACTTTATTACGACGCGTTCCGTCCCGTGGTACGTGCCGATTTCTCTCAAATTCAAGTCAATTCGCAGATTTGCCCATCTGTCTTGGAATTCTTCTTCCACTCTGGTCAATTTCCTGACTTATTCGACGAGCGCAGAAAAATAGTTGCATTGAAAATGCTCGATCGACATACGAAGCACCGCCATTCTATTCGCCATCTCTTCGATAAAAATCGTTGAGAGTTAGTAGAAAGGTTCGTTAGTCTCGTTTCGTTTACCTTCCTCCTGCCAAAGGGCTTGTAGTGCTCGTGTCTGGCTTGTCGTCGAAAATGCGCCATTCCCCGGCCTCACAGATTGCAGCGAGCTCGTGAAAGAGGCGGAGAATACTCGCGTGTACTTGCTTCGGAGCGAAGAAGGCTGAACAATCGGTCGAACGAATACCGTTTACACGATCGAGCTACGTACGGATCAGCGTTCGTCAGCTTCGCGAGTCCATCGACTTCCGGTACGAGATACGTCGGGTTCTGGTTCTAAACCACATTTATCACGGGCCGGCTGTCAGTTCGTTTTCACTTCACACGCGTGCACACGCGAGATTACGATCCCGTTTTCGTCGCGAAACGCGAGGAATGCATAACCATTCGATCCTACGATGTTCCCACTCTTCTTAAGAGTTTAAATTGAACACACTCCTATTTCTACTTCTAAATTCGTACTCTGAAATATTCAATACAGAATATCTTTGAGAATGAAATCTGTTTTCGAGTATACACTGAGAACGAAATCTCTCTATCGCTGCGCCTTGTTTGGAAAATAATTCTTAAACTTAATACTTTGACCACGATTTGCAGCCGGAAGCCTCAAATATCAGCAAGTGATTGGCAAGTGATTGAGTAACAGGATACGACCGTTCTCAGGTGTATGGACAGGAACGATTAACAAGCTTGTTCGCGAGACGTCCGATCTTTGGATGCATGCCGAACGTGAAACGCGATTGCTCGTGACTTGTTCAGGGTATATCGAACGCAATCTTTGGCCTTAACCTTGACTGCAAAGGTAGAGTTTAAGTTTTCAGAAAGGAGGCTGGACACGGCAGCTACAAATCAATTGGAAATGATACGTGCTCTTGTTAAAAGTAGTATCACGCGGGAATAATAAATTATTCGGGAATACGATACGTTTGTACAATGTAAAAT
>CAJDYZ010009726.1:70020-95884 GCA_903986555.1 Heterotrigona itama | reverse complement strand
AGGATACACGTACTTTTCTGTCTAATTTATTGAATATTTATTAATTACTCGAGTTCTAGGAGGAAATCATGCACTTTTGGAATCGCAAATGAAAAACCAGATTACTAATGACATTCACGTATAGTTTTGTATCGGAATTGTTGCTTAAATTGACAGTTATCAATTATTGTTGAACGACAATCCGTTACTACGGAGAACCGACTCGACGAATTTTCACATAATTTGAATTAACACGTAATTAATTAATGATCTTTGTGCATGGAATATAAAGTTCAAAGTCTAAGGAAGCTTCTACGATTTCAAATAACGAGCTTTAATCTTGCAAAAGTTCGATATGAATGAAAAATCGCAGACACGCGCTGCGCAAGCCTAGACGCTTGTTGAGATATTTGTTAATAACTAATTAATTGAACAAAAAATCCTATTCAAAACTATAAAGGAACGTTACTTAGGATTTATATTGTATTCTTTAATTCCAAAAGTGCATAAATTGTTCCTAAAATTCAAATAATTAGTGAAAATTCAACAGGTTAGAAAGAGAAATATGTCTGTCCTTGTTGTTCAATAGTGCGCTCTTTGTCTGTTACATCACCTGTATCTGTCCTTGTCGCGCGGTATAGCGCTCCTTGTCCAACAGGAGTTGAGATACCTCCTTGCCTATTCTATATTCCTGTTACATTACAGAGTTTCTAGTCGCAATCCGATAAATGATGTAGCTTGCTCGTAAAAAAAGAAACAGCACCATGTGCTGTTCACAAGGATAGATATACTTTCCTGTCTTATTTATAATTACTTGATTTCTGGAATAAATTCGTACAGTTTTGGAATCGTACAATAAAGACTAAACCTCGAGTAAGTTTTACACAGAGTCTTAGAGTTGAATTTTTATTAAATAAAAACTAAAAACGATTATAGTAACAGGTGTCAGAGTTATTCACGTGTGTTCCCACTTTCTTATTAATATCGTAACTTTTGCGAAATAAATTTTATGTAATTGTAAAAACTTTCATAAACCTATCTACAAAATTTATTAGTAAAAAAAAAAAAAGAAAAAGAATAGAGGAAAGAAACACTGAAATTATTATTAGTAACAGTATAATTAGTAACAGTATAATACCTAAACGATTGGACACTCAATCAGAATGATTGTTTTCGAGCTTTCATGTAGTTTCAATTAATCCAAAGGCCATAAAGGAACGAGGTCGTATTCGAGATGATTATATTTTTATTACATACACTTGTGTTAGATAAAGCAAATATTTATGAAGATTGTACGTCTTTAATCTCCTGAAGAATTTTTTATTTCTTTCAATAGACTTTAGTAGAGTTTTAGCAGTATTCAGTGGGCTTTAGAATGTTAGTAGTATCTTTTAGTATTTTCTTCTTTCAATCGGAGAAATCATTTTGTCCAGACAACTCTTGCAAAGTAATTTATTATTCTATTATCATCGGTGACTAAAGTATAAGTAGCAAAAGAAATCAAAGTAAGCGATTTATAACAGAGTGAAGAACACTTTCTACAACTTCTGTTAATACGTTATACCAAGAATTATTCAAATCTCTGAAAATACACCGTTCTTCTGTGGAGAATTATGAATGTTGGTCATTTTCAGCATTTTGGTCGAAGCATCAAGGTCAAAACTTTTCATTCTTGATGAAACAACATTTAAATTAGATCACTCAAGAATTTACGTGGTGATGTGAACTAAAAGCAAAGGGAGAAAGAGAAACGAAAATTCACATTTGTAACAGATTTAAATGCATGATTGTCGGGCCACCATAGTTGTATTTCTCGTCACGGTCTCGCGGAGTTTCCACGAAACGAAATGAAATGAAACGGGAGCAAGAAACGAGGTGAAAAGGGTAAACGCTTCGGGGAATGGGGGGAGCACCGCGAGGAAGAAAGCTAAACGCGGTCTCTTGCAGTACTTTATGCTACTTTTCTTCCGACACCGCGAGAAAAACCTTCCTTTCCTCTTGTCAGACCATTAATTTCGATCGGTTCGAAGCTTCCAAGTTATGGTCGAGCCTCTGGACGATCCATTTAAATTGAAGCCAAGTATGATAGATCGCTATTGAACCAAAGACAAAAAAAAAAAAAAATAACAATTTTCATCGACGAATCGTTATCGTATCATCCCTAAAATTCTCGAAATCGAAGGATTTCTTAAAATTGGAGCAAATTTTTTATACTCTAGTATATACGGGGTAATTGAAATTCTGCGTCGAGCGAGGTGATTATTCCAGCCTGATAAGTAGAATAAGACGAACGCGCGGTTACGCGGCAGCTACGATTTTTCACGCATCGACAAACCGATTGATCGAGGAGAGAAAAATCGCTTTTTACAAGCCCCGTCCTTTTCTTTCCCGCCTGGAAAGTATTACATTCGCTGTGTTGCGTTGCTCGCTTCATTTCCGTGTCGTTTCACTTGTGCTCGGTCACGATCCAGCAGAGAAATATGACCGACACAGATATCGTCACATTATCGTCGATAATGCTGGAACTCGATTATAAATTGTCGAATCGATGAACCTTTATGAATTATTTTTGAATTTTTATCGGCAACTTTTATCGAACGTCTGAACATGCACGCTCTGATTTCACTTTGAATTGCGCTTTTGCGTTATATACAGGGTGTCGCGTGTCAATCGTATTCGTGAGAATTTTGTTGGAGCTGTGTGGATAAGTATCGAGTGATTAATTACACAATAGACTGAAGGATATATTGTATGTGTAAAGAAACTCCATGATTCATCGAGACGAGTGAGATAAAAGTGCAAGAGTGAAATAAAAAAAATAACAAAATTGGACTTTGAATTGGAATTTATTCAAGAAAATAATAAATTAAAATACAACAATTAAAATGCAACAGTAATCATTCGTTTTTCTTATGAAGTAGTACTACATATATTATAGGGAGGGGGGCATAAATGAATGATAAAAATTAATAATAGATAATAAAAATAATAACAAACATTATTACAACATGCAGATTAAAATTTGTACATTCGTAGATAATAAACACATGTGTTCACAGATATGGTGATGCATCGTATCAGTTCATAGATGCAACGATACATGAGTAAATATGTAATATTACATTCAAATGAATAAGTAACAATTCATCTTCATCCTGAGACTAATAACTGAATCCTAAATAAAGCAATATTGTCTGCAGACACGCTCTTATGAAGAAACTCTCTTATGAAAAAAGACAATAGTGACCACAAAACGGCTACGAGCGAAGATAATCTTCAGCTCTGAGCATGCTTCGATGCACGTTGCACGATGAAATTACGAAATTTTCGTAAAACAACGCGATTTATGTAACGCTGGCGGGGGGAGTGGGGAGGGGGAAAGGGGGGAAGAGGGGAGGAGAGAAGAAAGCCGCAGAGAGCGGCGGTGAAGAGGACAAAAGGAAAAGGGATATCGTGGCCGATATCGACCATCGACTGTATAATCGACGGAATAATTACGTTCTCCCCTTAATAGGCAATCTTGAGGATCGATTTCTCTGATCACGGGGGAATCGGCGGCGAATCGAATGTTGCCTCGCGACAGCTAGCGATACGCCAGCAGTTATGCTTCTCTTTGGCTTTCGAAAATCTGTAACGCCGCGTTCGCCGGTGAAATTTTCACGGATGGTCGGGTCCTCCTCTGGCTGGCCAGCCAACTGCGACACGATAAGAAGGAACCGAGCTCCTTCTTCTTCTTCTTCTTCTTCTTCTTCTTCTTCTTCTTCTTTCCGCTAACCAACAGACTGCTAGCCCCGATGTCTAATTGATACGCATTCGCATCGAAATTGACCTGACCTTTCGATCGTATCGCATTAATTGAAATTTTAAATGATTAATTAAAATCTTAGAAGAAAGATAATGCACGTTGAAAATAATAAAGTAGAGAAGCGTTAAGTAGCAATAAGATCGGTGGATATTTCATAGAAGAAATTTTCTAGTGATATGAAGAATTTTTATGTGAAAATGAGTAATTGATAAGAAGTGTTTAGTTTTATTAAAAAAAAAAAAATTAAAAATGGTTTTCGTGTCTGCAGCCTGATTACGACAAATAGATGGAATATACATACGATCAAATATGTGTAGGAGAGACTCAAGTACTTGACTCAAAATATTCATTAATTTGGAATAATTGATATGTACATTAAACTACATTATAAAATGCATAAGTTATACAACGCTGTATTTACTCATCTTCCTTTTCTTTCCGAAAAACGGAAGATTTTCTAATCTCCAAGCGCGCAGAAGAAAGTTGGACGATTTCGTCGGGAACGAAGAGAAACTAGAGGAGAAAAAAAACACTTGTATGCAAAGTACACGTAGAACAGCGGTTTTGAAAGCATCCGTCGGTAGTTTTGTTCTTTAATCTACGCGCATCGTGTTAATTAGCCAAGCTCACGCGAGTAACGAACATGAAATGCATAACGTGGAACATAAATTGCGAACATAACGAAGCCTCGGCAATTGCCGCGTAAGTGACAATAGGGTGAAAATATTGTGAAAAATGTTCCCCTCGTCGGAGAATGCAATCGGATTTTCAATCAGTTGCCAGTGTTTTCCCTGATCTCGAAACAATTCTGGAACCACTCTGTGTGAGACCAGAACTCTGTTCAGCCAGCCACTGTTACAATTGCAAACTGGTTGTTTCACGAGATATTTTAGAACACGCGTGTCGCAATATCTTTCTTTCTTTTTTTTTCTTCGCGATAAATTTTAACAGGTGATTGAAAATTTTCTAAAAGGGAGAAGAAGAAAGAGAGATTGATTTTTAAGCGAAAAAAAGGGGAAAGATCGGATATACTTTTTAGCAGTGGCGAATTTCTCAAGTAATTTTTAGAGTTTATTCAGATGATTTCAATCAGAATTTAATGATTAACTTTTCATGAAAACATTTCTTAGAATAGCTTCTAATTTCTCACGCAGGCTATTATAATCATTTCGTTCGGACAGGGAAGTTTACGATTCTGAATTTTCAATTCAACATGCCCAAAGATCTTGGGTAATTGATCGTAGAAACCGCAGATAACTTTCTCCGGTTTTTGTCGTGACTAATATTCCATCGCACGCGCGAAAATTTCTTTCTTCGAAAGTAATAAACAATTCTATAAGAAAAATTTCTCAGATACACGCACATATTAACTTGCTGTCTCATTTATTCTAAATATTAAATTGAGGAACTTCTGATTAACTGTAAGTGAATTATCTTACAATTATCTAATATACAGCACTGTTGTCCGATAGAAATTGCATAAGACATTGAAACAACCGTATTACGTATTGAAGAGGAGAATAAAAATTAAAGAATTTTCGAATTTTCGAAATTTCCAATTTCCAATTTTTTTCTTTAAAATCCTACATGAATCACAGCGTTGCATCATATAAAGAAATAATAGCAGTTACGATCCAGGATTTCAATCAAATATATTATTTATCATACGACTGAAAATATCTAGCTCACTAAATATATCACTGAATAATATTCCACGCGTTGAAACCTCCATGTCGTCAAACACTGAATAATTTTCCACTCATTGGAAGTCCTCCACATTGCTGAATAATAATGCGAATAACTCGATCAAACGTTCGCTTGTTACATTGAACAACCGTTGTCTAAACGTCTCTCCATCTAGTATTCCTCGTTTTACATTAAAAGAAAAAAAGCAAAAAAAAAAAAAAAAACGCAAAAACTAGGTCAGGCGATCGGATGCACTTATGAATAAGGACGTTTCCTCAACGGTGGTCGCATTTTTGTTAGTTTATCGACCTGAGCGAACACGAGAAGAAGTAAACTGAATGGATCAAGATCCGTGAAAAATATTTTGATATTTCTCGTCGCGTTCGCTTCCCGGTCAAACCTTTGAACGTAATAGCAACGACAGGTTCCACTGATCGGTAACACGTTTCACTTTCTTTTCAGGTGTCGACTAGCAGAACGACCTGTTGGCTGCTGTTCGTCTGCTTGATCGTAATTCTCGGAACTCTCGATAATGCAGAAGGTAATCGTTTACCACGCTTTCCAACGATACGCGGATCTTTTGCCCTGTTTTGCCATCGCTACAGTCCTCAGATTTTTATATTTCAATATAATTTTAATTATCTCTTGCCCAGTTTAGCAAACGAGAAAAGTCATTCACCATTTTGTAGTGTTTCAAGAAGACATTTAAGGTGAAACTTGGTCGAGAAATAAGAAACGTTTTCGTATTTTGTTCAGACTTCAGATTTTTTTTTTAATTAAAGAACGCAGCAGAGTAACGTAACGTAAAATACAAGTTTAGATTAGCACGTCGATGATTTACTGATTTATTCAATCGTTTACTAATGACTTTTTCATTCGATTAATCGGTATTTAACGTGGCATAAACGCGAGTCAGTTTTGTGTTACTTATCGTCACTCGGGTTGAAATTATTTTTACAATCTTTCCCTTTCAAAAGATAAAGTTACGGAAGCAGAAGACTATAACAAGCGAAAGGCGTCAATCTCCATCTTCGCTTCTTCGTTACAAACATTAAACGATTATGTAAGAATGGCCCGCATATTCCCAGAGCGATCAGAGTTATGCAATCTGGCATTAATATCTCGAAAAACATTCTCGAACGAGTGTAATCTTCTTCCTACGACTGCCTATTTGTGTGATATATATATATATCGATCTGTTGTTAAAAATTTGAAGAGAAACTTTTTGAAGTGATAATAAATTCCCAGAGTGAATAATAATTCGAAACGAATAATTGCAGAGTAAATGTCAACCAAGTAGAATGCCTTGTTTGCTTACTATTTTCATTAAAAGGAACCGAAGTCAATTCGCAATGCGTCAGTATAGAAAGAATGCGTGAAACACACAGGTACAAGGAAGAGATTTCGCAGACCGGCAACCTCCGCCCCATCGAGCGATCAGGAAGTCTCAGCCAGCGTGAACAGATTCAAGGTCACGCGAAATCGTATCTCTAGCAAGAACAAGAAGAATGAAATTCAGACTGGTAAATCGGAGGACTACAAGGTAGGTATGCTAATCGTTGTCACATATGCCAATGGTACAAAAGAATTCTGCCCTGATTCATGCACACAATTGTACATAATTCAAACTCGTATTTCCGAATAGCGAATCACTCTTCCTTAAGAGATAAATCCTCCCTGAAGACACGAAACAGTCGTTATACTAATTTCGATTTGCGCAGCTTGTATGTTACTACACGAACTGGTCTCAATACCGAACGAAAATTGGGAAATTCCTGCCGGAGGACATACAGCCGGACTTGTGTACGCACGTCATATTCGCGTTCGGTTGGCTGAAGAAGAACAAGTTGACCAGCTTCGAGTCGAACGACGAAACGAAAGATGGGAAAATCGGATTGTACGAACGAGTGGTTAACTTGAAGAAAGCTAATCCCTCTTTGAAGGTTTTACTTGCGATCGGTGAGTAATTCTCGAGAGACACTCTCGAGACGTTACAACAACGATGAAAATGAACCGAATTCTTAATTCGAAATGTTACAAGAATCTTCTTTAAATTGTTATGAATTAAGACCAAGTTTGTGCACGATCGTTTTCGATCAGGTGGTTGGTCGTTTGGCACCCAAAAATTCAAAGACGTGTCGACGACGAGATACGCGAGGCAGACCTACATCTACAGTGCCATTTCGTACCTGCGAAATCGAAATTTCGATGGCCTGGACATCGACTGGGAATATCCGAAAGGAGGAGACGACAAGAAGAACTACGTGCTTCTGTTGAAAGGTAAATACTGGTATATTTTATATTTCTTACTCGAAGAATTGTGCAACACGTTTATCAAATTATTTATCAACTATGCTCGCCGTTTCGAGCCTCAATATATTCGAATGAATGATAAGAAGCAACGCAATGCTAGCAAATAATTACGTTACTTGATTGTACTAGTTAATTAATTAATTTACATTCACAGAGCTTCGAGAAGCGTTCGAAGCTGAAGCTCAGGAGAAGAAGATACCAAGACTTCTTTTAACAGCTGCTGTGCCGGTTGGTCCTGATAACGTTAAGAGTGGATACGATGTGCCAGCAGTTGCTAGGTAAACCACGTACAAAGCCTGATAGATTATCCTGTAGATTGTATATTTTTGCCAATTTATTCGAAACTGTCCTTCTTTCTATTATTGTTTTATTATGCAACGAATTAACAAGGGTCACCACGTCTTTTCAGTTATCTGGACTTCATTAATTTGATGGCGTACGACTTCCACGGGAAATGGGAACGAGAGACGGGTCACAACGCACCTTTGTACCCCTCGTCGTTAGACTCCGAATGGCAGAAGCAATTAAGCGTGGACAACGCGGCGTCCATGTGGGTTCGTTTGGGCGCCCCTAAGGAGAAACTGATCATCGGTATGCCGACCTACGGGCGATCGTTCACTCTCTCGAACCTCTCCAATTTCCGTGTTCACGCACCTGCCAGCGGTGGTGGAAAGGCCGGCGAATACACCAAGGAATCCGGCTTTCTTGCCTATTACGAGGTACACACTCGCGATTTCTCGCCTCCGATTCGCGAGTCTTGTTTCGTACCAAACGTGCCATTTTGCTTGTAAATTGAATTTTCCCTTTTTTTTCTTTCTTTCTTTCATTTCAGTAGATCGTTAAACAGATTGAATGTTCTTTCCACATTTCTCGCGGTTAGGAAACGCGGATTATCGTTTCAGTATCGGTTAAACAGTGGTTAAAGGACTGTTATTTATGAGCAATTATTTAGCCGCCATGATAAGTGGGCTCGGTGATTGTTAGGTTGTACGATTCCAAGCGACGGTGGTTTTTAAAAAGGAATGTATAATAGGGCGAAAGATAATATTCAATTATTAATGAATTTTCAATCATATTTTCGTTACAGGATGATGGTATTAAAACAAAATTCACAGCTGAAATTTGAAAGTAATAAAAGAGAAAAGAAATTTAAATTGTTCAAAAAATTAAGTAACTTAATAGAGGTGTAGATCAATTGAAAATTAAAGTACTTCTTGAGGATTCTTCCATTTTTTACAAATCGATATATTCAGTTTTTTTTTCGTCAGGTATTAAACGATATTAGAAACTCAAGTCAATTCAAGGGTCTTTTCCTCCCAAATTTTCCTATCGAATAGATCTGCGAGATGCTGCGAAACGGTGCAATTTACATCTGGGACGACGAGATGAAGGTGCCGTACATGGTTCAGAACGACCAGTGGGTGGGCTTCGACGACGAGAAGTCCATCCGGATTAAAATGGACTGGCTGAAGAGCAAAGGTTACGGCGGGGCCATGGTGTGGACAATCGATATGGATGATTTCAACGGTACGGTTTGCGGTGGAAGTGTCAAGTACCCCTTGGTCGGGGCGATGAGGGAGGAGTTGTTCGGTATATCAAGAGGTTCGAACGCTAAGGACGTCGACTGGACCGCCGTGGCCAGCACCGTCTCCGAGAGTATTCTGAAGAGACCCGAGCCTTACAAGATATTGGTCTCGGACGTAATCAACAAGGCGAAGAAACTTCAGAAATCGACAACGCAACTCGTTATTAATCCTCCTACCAATGGTACGCTCTTTCCTTCGAATATTTTTAATTTGTTTCAACTACGATTAATTTGTTTGTCGCTCGCAGAAAGGGCAGCTCAATCGATGTGCTATCTGACGAATTGGTCGCACAGAAGACCCGGAGCTGGGAAATTCGTGCCAGAGGACATCGATCCAACGCTTTGCACGCATATAGTCTACGCGTTCGCGACTTTGAAGAATTTCCTGCTCGCAGAGGAAAGCGAGAAGGACACGGAGATGTACGAACGATTGATCGCTCTGCGCAATAAGAATCCCGACATCAAGGTCAGAGATTAGATATATACGTACGAGATTAGAATACGTACGATATTAAAAAAAAAAAAAATTTTTTCTTAACGACGTATACGCTCGTAAAATTTAGAGTGTGTAATTATTATTTCAAGAATTATTATTCAATAATATTCAATATATAGTGCGGTTATCTTGGATATAATGATTTTTCAGATATTATTGGCGATCGGTGGTTGGGCGTTTGGATCAACCCCATTCAAGGAATTGACCAGCAATACCTTTCGCATGAATCAATTCGTCTACGAAGCCATCGAATTCCTCCGAGAGTACAAATTCGATGGTCTAGATGTCGATTGGGAATATCCACGGTAATTTTCAAGAAGTCATCTTGTTTTCTTTTCTTTTTTTCTCATGTTCGACAAGTTCTTCTGTCGCGTTGTCGACTTTTAAAAGTCTCTTCGCCCACTTAGTTTTATGTCCTTGTCAAACTGTATGAGAAATTCCAATAAAAATCGAACATGTTAGAGGTGGTGACGATCGAGCAGCGTACGTGAACCTTTTGAAGGAACTTCGACTGGCATTCGAGGGTGAGGCAAATAGTTCTGGACAACCGAAATTAATTTTGTCAGCCGCGGTGCCAGCTAGTTTCGAAGCTATCGCTGCAGGGTAAGCTCATTTCTCACTCATTGTTGTAGGAAATTCGAATTTGTATCTTCTCTTTTATCTTTAACTCTTTAACGATCTTTAGATACGACGTACCAGAGATATCTAAATATCTGGACTTCATTAACGTGATGACGTACGATTTCCACGGTCAGTGGGAGAGACAAGTCGGTCACAACAGTCCTCTGTTCCCTTTGGAAAGTGCTACCAGTTATCAGAAGAAATTGACAGTGGTAAATATTAAAAATCTTAGTAAATGTCACTTTCTCCTACACATCTTCAAAATACGCATGGTTAATATAACAATTAATAGATCAGTTAAAAAATACCACAACACGAACGTGTCAAATCGTAGTTAAAATTACATATGTGGATAAACTATATAGGATTACAGTGCGAGGGAATGGGTGAAACAAGGTGCACCAAAGGAGAAGTTAATGATCGGTATGCCAACGTATGGCAGATCGTTCACGTTAGTAGACAAAGAGAAATTTGACATCGGAGCTCCAGCTTCTGGAGGTGGAATAGCCGGAAACTTCACCAACGAATCGGGATTCCTCTCGTACTACGAGGTAGATATTAATAGCTTGATTTACTATTCAACGCATCTGGTACTAACGATGGATGACTGTATAGATTTGCGGCTTCCTGAATGAAGATAACACTACGTTAGTATGGGACAATGAGCAACAAGTTCCGTTTGCGTACAGAGAGGATCAGTGGGTTGGATTCGACGATGAGAGAAGTCTAATAAATAAGGTAACAGAATTTGGTATTTCAAAAGAATTGAAAAGTTAATTAAACGAATCAAATTATAGACTTTTATATGAATTTATAGGAAATTTTAAAGATGAATTGTAGTATTTTTTAATATTTTTTTTAAATTGTGCACTTGCATATAATCTAGAGTTATTCGAGGAATGCAACTGCTGATCAGTTGATGCTTACAAAATAATTTGGAGTGTTAGAGTATGGTATTAATTTAATGAATATAATAATGCTAAATACTGCATCCCCATCGATTACGTTAGATGCAATGGCTCAAAGAAGAAGGCTTTGGAGGTATAATGATCTGGTCGGTGGACATGGATGACTTCAGAGGAAGTTGCGGGGCTGGCAAGTATCCACTGATCAAAGCGATGATGAAAGAGCTGAGGGATTATAAAGTGAAATTGGAATACGACGGTCCTTATGAGACTGGGAAAAATGGGAGATACGCCATCAAAGATCGTGAGTATTTTAGTTAATATAACAAAGACGTCAAAAAAGTCATTAATATAAGCGAGGAAATGTATTCTTGAATATAACAAAAAAGAAGGAAAACATCTATTTTGTGGAAACCTGTGGAATAAAAACTTTCAATCTAATGTAAAATTACCCAATTTTAACTAAATATAGCAAATATAATATATTAATCTACTAGATGATGAAATAGTGTGTTAATCTATTAATTAAAAATTATTAATCAATTCTAACTAAATAATATATTAATGTGATAATTACAGCGAACGAAGTAAGCTGTGATGAAGAAGACAACCATATTTCTTACCATCCTGACAAGAACGATTGTACTATGTACTACATGTGCGAGGGTGAAAGAAAACATCACATGCCCTGCCCGGTAAATCTGGTGTTCAATCCAAACGAAAATGTTTGCGATTGGCCTGAAAATGTGGACGGATGTGTACAACACACACAGGCACCGCCGGTGTAAAGAAAAAAAAAAAAAAGAAGAAAAGAGAAAGAGACAAAGATAATAATTATTTAAGAATATTTTTAATTAAAACAGTTACGTGATGATAATTAAAAACAAAAAGAAAGAGAAAGGAAGAATTCGTCGAAAAAAAGAAATAATACGACGATCGTTAATCAACGAGGAATTCCGTTATCCAGAAATCTCTTTTTATTTCTCCCCCTTATTTCAATTTTTCTCCCCTCTCCCCTTTGAAACTTTTATTTCTTCCTAAATTTCTCTTAATCCCCTGTCGATTCCTGTTTGTCTATGTGTTTCTTACATTTGTATAAATACGCGCGTTGCTGCGACAGATACGTTTTGTAAATAAGAGGAAACGAAATTTTCTCCGAAGAATATTTCGCTTGTGAGAGTAACGACGGACGAAAGTAAATTGTACGTACCATTAACTAGTAGTTCATTTTGTAACTTTACATAAAAGATCATAATTTGTTGTCCGTGTCGGTTTTTGTCTCTGGTTTAAGCTCACCCCTGCTTTCTTCAAATTTCGCGTGAACAACAAGACAATGAAATTTACCTTGAATCAAAACATGTATTAATCGTCAAAAGTAATAAATAAAAAAGAATCAGTGATCATTTCGTGATTGAAATCAGATCGAGGAATCAATTCGTCCATCCGTAAAGTCTTACTATAAAAATTCTTTATTTCCCAAATGTAAATAATAACGCGTTGAACAAACGGCTAGTATTAAACTTACCACTATTAACATTATTTGTGCGCATACTTTATTATTACTATCAGAGTCTCGTCGACGCTATTGAATCAAATCGAATGATATACAAGTAACATATTTACATACCTTCATATATATAATATAAATTCAACTGGTTCTCCCTTGTTTATCGTCGAAAGCAATAGCTTTGAATCACTCGAAAACCTGCATCTTAAAGCTGCAGCTTAATTCCTACGGAAGGAATTTTCCCAAATTCAATTGGTAAAGTCAATTCCCAATTTCGAGTATCTACATGTTCAGATGAAAAATAAAAGATACTTGATAATAACGTCTTCGTTTCAATATAAAATAAACGAGTCAGTAGGCGCGACTATCGTAAGGAGAATGATGTCGACTATAGCCAGCCAAGTGGTAGCCAGCCTCTCGTAGTTGCCAGAGCTAAGAGCAGAGGCCTGACAGGCAGTGTGAGGGGTCCCTAGAGTTAATAAAACTTTATCAGACGAATAAGATGGCGTGGTCTCGGTACAAACAGCTCTTCCAGCAATCGTTCTTAATTGTCGCGCGTCTGATTGGGAAGCCGTGTGGATCTGACGAGATTCTCGAAGCCATCTTCGCAACCATAAACTGAGCCAAGCGATCTCGCAGTCGCACTCGAGAGGATTTCCTGATACTTGCAGACCTCCTGAAGAATAGCGATAAAACAATGACATGAGTTACCCTTTTCATTTGAGTAAGGAGATTCTAATCATATTTCTAATCATGTGTTCATTTTTTAAACAGTGACTCTTATTAATAAACTGCGGGCTGTTATCAATATCTGAAATATGCGAAGTTAATATAAATAATAGTAGTAATACAATAAGTAATTATAAAAGTAAAATAAATAATATAAATAATTTGATGTGCTCGTTTGTTATCCGATCTTTTTGCGAATTTAGTTTACTGTTTCTCAGAGAACTAAATGAAATTTATGTTTCCACTAATTATAACAAATGTTTTAATGTATTTAAAAACAATTAATGGAATAACACTATTATGAACGAATATGTAGAGCAATAATCTATGGATTATTAATAAGAGTCACTGTACTTTTAAGTTTTTTTTTTTAATTTCATTCCACTTTCTTTACACAATATCAAATTTGTCATAACGACAATAATACTCGCAAATATTAAATAATTTAAATTTCATTCACCAGCAACCATGTTAGTCCCAACGCTCTCCCACGAGAGATTCCCATAGATGACCGAAGGACTGAGCTCGTTAATATGATTGTTCCTCAAGTCCAAAGTCAATTGAGACAGTCTCTTCGTCAAAGAGAGAAACATGTCCGACTGCAGTCTTCGAACTCGTGTGTCCCTGATCCTTAATACCAATTCACCACCTTCGATAGTGGAGAACGCCTCCGAGGAGATGGCCTCGAGATCACTTCCGGAAATAGTCAATTCCCTCAATTGTTTTGTGAAAGCGTTTTGTATCTGATGTTTCAACAAATGTTCCGTTACTTGAATCTCTACGGTCCTCAGTGGCAAGCCAGTTAACAGATGTCGAAGATGGAAACCGTCTGCCTCAGGCCATGTTTGAATTCGAAGATGTTTCAGATACTTCAAAACGCGAAGAGAGTCTTTGTCCACCGATCTCGTCTTATTTAAGTTTCTTAGGTTTAATTTCTCTAGCCTTGGGTAGCCAAAGAAACTCTCCTTCGTCAGCTCCTGGATTTTTAATTTTTATTAGCGAGCCTTTTTTTGGCAACTTTTAGAAATTCAATTAACTAAGAAAAACTCACCGCAATTGGATTGCCAGACACGTCAAGTTCCCTCAGCAGATTTAATTTCACATTAGGCATAGACGTCAACGAGTCGTTCATCAACCACAGGATCTTCAGACCCTTCAAATACTGGAATTGCTTATCAGACGTCGAGCCAATGTGATTGAAAGACAGATCCAAAATGTTTAAATTGATCAGTGGAAGGAGAGGTATATCTCTGAGACCGCAGCTGGCTAAAAACAGCTGCCTCAGTCCAGGCAAATAGTGAAACAACTCTTTGAAATTCGCCTGAAGAACATTCTGAGACACGTTCAGGCTTAAAAGCTTTCCTAGTGAGACAAACGAGTTATCTGGTAGGATGGTTAGCCTGTTGTGCGCCAAATTTAACGAGACTAGCTGCGAAGTTGGAAAGGCAGTCGAGTCCAGATGATCCACGAAATTGTCCGCCAGATTAAGATCCCGCAGAGTGTAGCCAACCTCGATGAAAGATGGTGACGGTACAACGGTGAATTTATTCTTGCTCAGATCGAGAATCTCCAACTTTGTTCCTTCGAAAACGTCTCTGGGTAAGGATCTTATCTTATTCCCAGACAGATTCAGGATTCGCAGATTCTTCAGGTTGCGGAATTGCTCGGTAGACAATTGGGTGACCTGATTTCCACTTAGATCTAACTGTTGCAAAAGTTCTAGACCGTGGAAAGACTGTTTTCGTAAACCTTCGATCTTGTTGTTACGTAGATTCAGCGTTTCTAAACGTCTCAGTGTGAAGGTGCCTGGAAAAATAAATACACGGTGAGTTTTTATCAGATGATGATTGTTAAAAGATGATTATAATATAATAATATAATAGGTGCAACGCAATAAATCGTTGTAAAACCAGTTCGAGAATTTCTTAAATGGGATTACAATAAATATAATAAATACATGTATACAAATATTGTTATTAAAAAATAATATAATTAAATAATATAATTAAATATATAATATTAAAGTATTATAAAAATGTTCTTTCTTTGTAGAAATTTCGTGCAAAACTAAATTATGTACGGAAGAAATTTTTATTTCGACTCAGAAAATTTTTCGTTCTCCAGATCGACTGAATAAAATAACGACATAATATGTTACCCCACCTGACTCGAGAACAGTGATGAAATTACTCTGCAAATCCAAACTCTTCAACTCCGGTGTTCCATAGAACGTATCAGCCGGCAAATGACTGATATTGTTGAAGCTCAAGTCCAGCCTAGTCAAATTATTTGACGAGCTTCCGGAATTTACAATGGAGATCGCGTTGTACGAAACGTTGAGAGCAAAATCCGGACCACCGATTTCCGCAATCGCGTCTAAATCCAGCATCGTTAGCTTGTTAAACTCCAGATGCAGGAAGCGCAAACTAGGTAAACCGTAAAACGCGTTTTTCTCCATTTTAGTGATCCGGTTGTAAGCCAACGATAGTGTCACCAATTCCGGGCAATCCATGATAGAATCGGAATTAAGGAACGTTATTCTATTGCCAGTCAGGTCCAACGATCTCAGTTCGGTCAAATTGTGAAAACTGAAGTCTGGAATCGCTTCGAGAAAGTTGTAGCCGAGTTTCACATCCCGAAGTTCCGGATGGACGCTAGACAGGAATATTCGTTCGGGTAAATAGTGAAGTCGATTTGATTCTAGATTGATGTAGCGCAATCGTTGGAACGAGTAGAACGCGGTCGCCTCGATTGTTTGAAAGTTATTGTTGTCTAAAACGAGCCAGAGCAGATTAGAAAGAGGCCTGAGCGCTCGTTGAGGGAACACATCGGTCGCGAAAGCGAAACTCAATTCGAGAATGTCGAGGCTCTCCTCAATACCGATGAAGCAATCGTCGTCGAGCTCCGTCAAGTGGTTGAAAGATAAACTGAGTTCTTTCAGCTTCCCTGAAAGCATGGATGTCAATGAAACTGCTACAAGTGAGGAATATTATCAAATATAATTGAGAAAATAAGATCATTGACTGGAGAAAGAATTATCCAGGATTATTCAGTATTTTGATTGATGACATACATATGGTGGATGGAAGAAAATTTAAAAAAAACACGAGACAAATCATAATTTTATAAAATAGAATTATATTTAATGAAAGTAATGTAATACGCATCTTACAACAGAACGTTGCTAAAAGATTATTATGCTAAAGTTAAAAGAACAATTTCATTAATTAATCTGAAACTTACTTGCTCCCTTGAAGGTTTCATCTTTCAATTTTGTCAAGATGTTGTTCCTAAGCAGGAGAATTTCAAGATCCTCTGCCCATTCGAAATCACCCGGCTGAATATGGGAGATTTTGTTATAGCCAAGATTAAGGTGGAGTAGTCTTTGACACCTATTTCAATGAAATTATCAAGTATAGATGTATGTGTATGCAATGAAAAATTTAATTGTATCTTGAAGTTTATTATTATTTAATCAAAGATTAGAAAAGATACCTGGACAAAGCCGCAACTGGGACCGCGTCCAAACTGTTTGTAGCCAACGAAAGCGCCCGTAAATTATCCGCAAATTCGTTAAATGCATCGCCGGATATGTTTCTTATATCGTTGTTGGCAAGATACAAGTACGACAACTTTCTCAATCGACCAACAGCAGCTGGAACACTGGAAAGATCATTGTTCTCCAGATTCAGATATTCTAACATATCCTCGAGCCCTCGAAAAGCATTATCGTGAACGTTCTTAATCGAATTCGAAGACAAATGAATCCTTTTAGTCTCGAGACGACCGAAAACTCCGGCAGTCAATGATGTCAACTTGTTGCTGTCCAAATTGAAGTCTTTAATTTTTAAAGTCCGATTGGTCAAGCCTAACGTGGTAATCCATTCGATGCAATTTTCACTGACATCGATCAGTTCCAGATTCGAACTTTGAAAATCGGGCAACTCGAGGCTTTTGAAATCGTTGCCTCTTAGATACAACCATGTAAGATGTTTCAAGGATTTTAGAGAGGATGGAAAAGATTTTAAAAGATTGCTGTTTAAGCTTAGAGTGTGTATGTTAGGTGGCAGACTGTTTTCTAAAAGTTCTTCGATGTTGTTATTATCAAGATTCAACCAAGCTAGGCTCTCGAATGTGCTGAATATTTTTGGTATCTCGATGATTGAATTATCTCCGAAAAAGGCGTTCGTTAGCTCATCCTTCACGTATCCCCAGTCACCATCCAGCGATGTCAAATGATTGCTAAAAATGAAATTGATTTTATTAATTAACTTTCGTATATTAAGTCGCACAGATTCGTCACTGTATTTCTCAATTTCCCAACATTAAATAATTTGTAATCCCTTAAGTTTTAAATTTTTACGAAAAAGATAAAATCGTAAACTGTAGTGTAATAAAAATTAATTTTTCTGAGATGATATCACACTAACAAATTTAATTTCTGTTAAGCAGTAAATATAATATTATTCACGAATCAATAGATCAATAGATTTTTTTTTTATCAAATTAATTGGAATGTTTATCGAATTTTCTATACCTATGCATGTTGAGCCAGTTCAATTTCTTCAGGTCACGAAAAACTTTAAACGGTACATCTTCCAAGGCATTGTAACTGAGATCCAGCGATCGTAAACTATCCGCAATACCTCTAATAACATATATCCTCTTAAATGAAGTACTAAATATTTTGAAGATATATTTACAAATCTTCATTGATTTATTTGAAAGCTGATCACAAGAAGTTTCAAAAGATGTCTTGACTTACGAAAAAGATTTATCGCCGATGTTAGACAACCGATTGCTCATTAATCCTAAAGCTTCTACACCAACTATACTCGTAAGCGCATCATTATCCAATGTTTGTATTCCGGATCCAACTACATCCAATTGTGCCACATAACTCACAGAGACGTCTGTTATTAAATATATTTTTAATTTATAAAACTGTAGTAAAGAACAGTGTTGGTAATGTAAAATATTTATTTTAAGAGTCATTAAAAAATAAAGCAGAGTAAAACATTGTACTTTAGAAGACAAAGATAAACACAGATCTAAGAAACATCTTCATTTAAAGAAAGAAAAATTATCATTAAATGACAATCATTTCTGTACAATGTAACTTTTGTTACAGAAATTTTTGTTGATAATCCATTTTACAGTCACAGTTCCAGTCCATCTACCTGGAAATCTGGCAAATGGTATTCCAATGCAGTTGATGTCCATCTTAGTGAAATCTTCGTCGTCTTGAATCCAACACATACACATGGTGTTGAACGTACATGGTACGCTAGAGCATTTTATCACACTCGATATACAAATAATAAAAAAGATCTCGACGTATATGCGGTCCGCTTGTTTGCTGAACAGCATCTATATCGAATAGGTAAGTAATATTTTCAAAATTCAAATAAAATTATTAATTTTAAAAAGAATTTGAGCTCGTCAAGATACTTTCGAAGACAATTTATAAATTAATTAAATAACATGTAAAATCTTATATTTGCAACTTCGTAAATATAATATGGGATGAAATACATACCTTTCTAGATATCAATTTTCGGTAGTTCATTCAAACTACCATTCATCAAATTAATTTCAGTGGATCATTTTAGAATGAGTTACGAGACTTTCGTTAGTCTCCACGTTCTGTTCTTCATAACCATGATAGAAATAAGCAGCACAGAAAACAACTGAACGTAAACTCGAGAGGAATGATGTCGAGAAGTGCATCAAGTATGAAGTATGAAGCAAGTATGAAACCGGAAGACACGAAAGCGCATGTTCCTCCGGTTCTATGGATCGAACCAGAGACCAAAACAAAGCTGAAGCTGCTGTCAGACCGATGCGATCAATTTCACAATAAATTTTGTGTTTCTAATTCTTTTGATTTCCTATGTAAGAAAGAAATAGATCACTTTCTGTCTGCGATTTAATGAAATGTATTGTTTAGATCCGTGAATTGAAATCTTTAACTGTTTTAGCCAAAATTTTCTATTAATAGAAGTTCACATATACAAATAGAATAAATTCAGGAGTTTAATTAATCGAGCAATAATTAAATAAATATAATTCTACTGTATACATCACATGTAATAGTTTCATATGAAACTATTTAAAAAATGCTGAAGTTCTTAGTAGATGTTACAGCTACAATTATTTTTATCTCATGCTTCTCTTAATTAATTAATTAGATCACGTCATAAATTAATCATTTCCACGTAAACTAATAAGTGATTTTGAATTGTTATAATTTCAGAAAAGAAAATCGTCCATTAATTCATTTGAACTCGTTTTGAAAGACAATTTCTAATTTCATATTACTAACTATAAGTTAATTTTCCTTGAAAATGGACTTTCCTCTAAAATATTATGAAAAAATATTATGAAATTTAATAATTTTGCAAAATACGCGCATTTTTCACAACTCAAATCATTGAATTCGATCTAAGAATGTAGGACAATGACCTACATTTATTTTTACATCCCTTAAAAGTTGATGTACAATTTTTTGTCGCCATTTTAGTGTACTTTGAATGAAAAGTGTACTACCAGTATTAGAATAACCTAAGATATGCAAGGATGTTGTACCATTGAACTTATGCTTCGTGTATATTTCTAGTGTCTCTAGTGCGTTTAATGCGTGTGTTAAAAGGAAATGAGACAGGATCAAACAAGACTAGGAATATAACAAGGCCATTATGTGTCATAAAGTATGTATAATAAGTTAACAAAATTAAAATATTTTATTGTTAAACAAATTGATACATTTATTTCTTATCATTCTTTTCGTGCTCCTCTTTCTTCTTTTTTTTACTTTCATAGTGTTTTATTTTATTTTCCAAGCTCTCTGTAAGAAAAATTGTACATTTAATGTAATTATTTCCTCTCGAAACATTGAAAATAGAAAAATTATAGGATTCGAATACTAACCACAAGTGGGTCGTTTCATTAATCGTTGATACACTCTAGGTTGTATACCAAGTAATAAACAATTGCTTTGAAAAAGCGTATCTTTACAATCTATTGAATCTTCCAAATCCGATAACATATTTTCAATCATGACTGACCTGAAATTATTTTTTATAAATAAGCATGAATTGACAATATAATTTTTTGTACTAAAATAAATATGTGTTAGTGTATTATTTAAAATTATACAAAATCGTAAGATTATTTATAAAGGTGTATGTAACCCATGTATTAACAATTTGTATTTCTTCTAAGACTGTTTATAAGGAGTCATATATTATTAACAAATTAAAATATACAGTTTAAGATTGTATATACTTTATCGTGTTCAAAGTCCAATCCTTTTGTAGAAATTTTATTGTATTTATTAATTCATCTTTATCAATGTACCATTCCTTGGTATCATACTCACAATACCAAAGATTTAATGGTATTTCATGAGCTAAATTATATTGTGGTTTCTTAGGATATTTTTCAATATTCAGAAGCTCTAAAATAATCTCAGGTTCTTCCTTTCCTTGACCAATAAGGAACAAAACACCCATTAAACACCGAATTTGGTGCCATAAAAATGCTTGACTTGTTATAATTAATTGACACACGTCATATCCTATAAATAAATATATTTCGTATAATTTTTGCAATTTCGTAAATGTAACATAAATTTTTAAAAAATTTTATGGAAACGAATTTTAGAAAAGGATAATTTCAAATAAAAATTTCAAAATGACGTATATTAATAATAAATAAACATAATAATCTTAAACAATATTAAACATCATGAACAATATTAAAAGTAATTACATATAATTTAGGTACCATAATTACCTGAAACATTCCTAAAATCTCGACGATACATACATACTTCTGCATTGATAACTTTTCTTAGATAACTAATAACACCATTGGCAACATCCATTTTACAAATATTTCGAAAATCATGCTCTCCTATAATATATTTAACAGCTTTGTCCATTAAACTTATGTCTAACTTTCCTCTTGGGAAAAAGTACTTGTATGTTCGAAATTTACAGTTAAATCTTGCTGAAAAATCACTAGGTACTGGACACCACGCAATACATCTTATGTTAGAAGGAAGTAATCTATTTAATATTTTGCAGTATGGAAGTTCATCTTCTAATTTATATTGATCTTCTGGATTTAATTTACTCCTTAAATCTATGGAAATCACTTGTGAAAATGAACTGACACCTTTATCTGTTCTTCCACATCTATGGTAATTTGATGTTTCGCGAGATTCTATACAACAACTTTTTATTAATGCTTCAAATAAGTATTCCTCAATTGTATTATTAATGCTCTCTTGTACAACAAAACCATTATAATCCCATCCAAGATAGTAGAATTTCAAAAGAATATGCCTCTTACTACATCTAAAATTTAAGTAAAATTTATATCAAAATTATTTATTTTATTTTATATATATATATTTATTTATTTATTTATATTTATATACTTTGAAAAGTCAAATGGTTTTTGTGATTTATGAATAATATTTTTATTCTTTGATTTTTCATTTATTGCTTTCAGTTGTTTATTTTCTCCTTCTAATTTTATTATTTTTTCTATCAGCTCCTAACAAAAATATATTATTCATAGAATATTTATACTATTTATATAATTAACTATTTTTTAAATATTTTTCTATATATTGTATGATATTCTTCAATGTTATATTTATTTGTTAAACAAAATAATTAAATTAGGTATATTTACCGTTTTGCTGAGCAATTGAAGTTCTTCCTTCTCCAAAGTTTCTTGGTTTTTCTTTTTATCCATGATTGACATAGTTTTATAAATATTATAAATATTATCAGACAAATATATTAAAAATTTAAAATAAAAATTTAATTTGAAAAACTGATAATTTTTCGAAAGCTTCTGACTATGAAAGAATACAAGTCATATTTCTTACAAAAATTCATTAAATTTATAATTACATCACTTAAAATATTCAAGATTGTAAATATATTTATTACATATATTAAAGCATTAAAACATTTAAAAAATGTGTCATTAGCAAGTTCAATACACTCGTGTACATATAATTTCGATAGAAAAATAACGTATAACCTCAAATAAAAAACTACATAACCTTGAATAAAAAAATAGAATACATTAAAGAAAAATATTAAGAATTTATTCGATACAATTATTTACAATAAAATATATTAAAAAGTCAATTCAATTATATTACATCACAAGATACAATAAATTTCACAATATAAATTATAAATCAATATCAAAAAGTCCATGTAAATACAAATATCAAATCTTCTAACCTGATGTTTTATCTGTATTAATAAAAAAAGAGTGTAATGTAGTAAAATTTAATACTATATAACGTTCTAAGAACGTAAATTTTTTATAAAAACAAGATTAAAAACTTCCTACTATTTCGAAGTTCTACGATTTTATTTTGATCATACACAATAGAAGGTGTAGAGTTACAATTCCAACACAAAATAATAAAAAATTAAAATATTACTTTAGTGTATTTTTATACCAGTTCTTAAAATGTTTTATATTTTAAATTTGCTTTAAATTTTTACAATTTCAAATAATGTAAATTATACAAGTCGAAAATATTATTATTAATAATATATGTATATAGTACACTTTTTTTATAGTTTAAACTTGGCAATTGAATTTATAGCATTATACTTATATACAATTATCATTCTATTTTTTAATTTTAATAAATTCCTTTTTAATAGTCGTGTTTTTATTCTGTTTTAACTTGTTCTATGTACGTATATTGACCGTATACTATATGCATATATGGTATGACGTTCGAAATCAGTTCAGAACTGAATTTGCCACTCAATTTTGGTTTATGTCGTGTGTAAATTGTGTTTCTATATTTTTATTAGATTTGGTGGTAACTTCCAAATGTTTTAATTTAGACGTAATTTAGATTGTCTTCAAACAAGTACTGACGAATCTTCAACTGCGAAGTAGAGTCCTATGGTAAGAGAAACCCAGTTAACCATCTGGTTATTATGAATATTACTTTAAAAATTATTGTAAATTTAAATATAAGATTAGAATAAGACTTGTTTCAATGATCAAGACTAGTACTATAATTATTTTCAATAAATTTCGAAATCTTTGAAATATACGTAATTACGTATTACATTTGATATATTGTATATGTATTGCGATTTTGATTTATTGTAATTTACCTAAATATATACTGTTTTGTACTGTACTACGAATTTCATTTAAGTAAAAAGAGTGAACATAAATTTAAAACATTTATTATTGTATCATATTATATTGTAATATATGTTTACATAAATATAAATATAGGAACAAAACAATATATGCACAGTGAGTGTGCTAAGTGATTAGTATATCTAATATTGAGAATTATTCTATTTAAATGTACAGTAGTATTGCTCTTTATATATGTCTTAAACAAGTATTTTTGTTGCTGTAATTTTATTATAATTTTATCATGTTCATATACATTTAAAATTTATTTATTTATTTAATTAATTGATAATATTGAGCAATAAAAATATTAAAACAAGATAGTACAAATTACATGAACAGGTATATCATCCTTGATTTTTAATATTTTAGAATCAAAAATGCCTGGAGAACCATCTATGACCAGTGGAAATAAGAGTTCTGGGAAAATCAAGCGCATTTCTATTCCAAGAGTACAAAGTAGTACAGATACAGAGTTGCAATCGCAAAGTGGATCTACTCCATTGCAACCAACTGCACTTCATTATGCAGCTTTTCGTACAGACCCTGATGACAGTGTACTACCATCAACTTTACGATGTCGACTTTTTGAATTATTTCAACAAATAGAAAAAGAGTTTGAAGTTTTATACACAGAAAATTTAGGACGTATGTATACATTCTTAATATTCTTAATAAAACTTTCAGCCATTATTTCTTATAGAATTTAAGATCAAAATATAATTATATAATGAATTTTAATCTAGTACAAGAGAAAATAGATACTCTTAATGAGAGGCTTGAAAGAGAATGTTATGGTTCTGGAGAACGCAGCTTACCTCTTGGAGATGTTGCAGACTTTCCAGATACAAAGAGTCTTTCCAAACAAAAATGTAAGGGTATTTATTATTACAAATTCAGATTTGTTGTATTTAATAAAAATTATATTTTCTCTTTCATTTATGTTAAAATATATTGTTTGCAGCTATGGCAGGGAATTCAGCACCAAAAACAAAAACAACTTCTAATAAGTTGAAAGCACAGACTAGTAAAATAGTCTCCAGTTTTAAAACACCAACTATGACATGTAGTATGCAAAGGGAATATTCTGGACATAGAGATGGTGTTTGGGAAGTTTCTGTTGGAAGATCAGGACAAATTATTGCTACAGCTTCTGCTGATCATACTGCTAGAGTTTGGGCTATGGACAGTGGACGTTGTTTATTACAGTATATTGGTTTGTTTTTCTTTTTATTTATTTATTTTTTATTATCATTCTACAAAATACATATTGAAATATTTCTCATTTAATCTATATAGGTCATTCTGGTTCTGTTAACTCTGTACGTTTCCATCCTACCAAAGAGTTGGCCCTTACATCAAGTGGAGATAATTCTGCTCATGTATGGCAAGCTGCAGTAGATTGGGATTTGCCTAAAAGACAGACTTCATCTGAAGATCTTTCATGTTTGAGTTCTGACAGAAATCTCAGCGGTATAACTGCTTTGAATGAAGAACAAGAAGAACCTCCTACATTAAGGTAATATTACAATAGTATAAAAGGCTAATTGGATTTCTTTATCACTCTTATTATCATATTAGATATTTAATCAGAATTGTACTTTAATGAATATGACAAAAAGTTAATCTTATGTAGCTGTAAATAAAAAATACACATTTCTGTATGTATACTACCTTGTAAAATATTATAGAACTCCGATACGAGAATTATTAGGACATACGGGTGTCGTAATGGCTGCAGATTGGTTACCTGATGCAGAACAAGTGGTCACTGCTTCTTGGGATAGAACCGCGAATCTATATGATGTAGAAACTGGAGAAATTATTCATACGTTATGTGGACACGATCAAGAACTTTCGCATGTTTCAACTCATCATACGCAACGACTTTGTGTTACTTCAAGTAAGGACAGTACTTTTCGTCTGTGGGATTTTAGAGAGCCCATCCATTCGGTTTCCGTTTTTCAAGCTCATACCGAGTAAGTGATAATAGATAATGAATTATCGTGTAAAATGAAATATCTTCAATTGT
>CAJDYZ010009726.1:45488-69987 GCA_903986555.1 Heterotrigona itama | reverse complement strand
TACAGAACTGTGACATCGGCTGTTTTCACGCGTGAAGATAAAATCGTTTCTGGTTCGGATGATCGAAGTGTAAAAGTATGGGAATTACGAAATATACGAAGTCCTTTAGCTACAATTCGAGGCGATAGTGCCGCTAATCGATTAGCAGTATCAAGCACTGGTACTGTTGCAATTCCACATGATAATAGACAAATTAGATTATTTGATCTCAATGGTCAACGATTAGCTAGATTGCCAAGAACTAGCAGACAGGTAAGAGAAAATTTCATCGTATATTCTATAAGATTTATATATTCTTTATTATCATAATTTTATAAATTTATGAAATACAATAGTTATTCAGGAATCAGTTTTAATAAAATAATTAAAAATACTTTTAATAAAAATATTTTTTATTTAGAGCAAAAAAAGTCTATTAGTCTCATAGTTGTGGCAGACATTTGATCTTGAAATTAATTTCAGGGTCATCGAAGGATGGTCTCGTCGGTAGCCTGGGCTGAAGATAGCGGAGTTTGTAATTTGTTCTCTTGTGGTTTTGATAGATTAGTCCTCGGATGGAGTATCGTACCTCTTAAGGAATGTTAAATATGTATATATCGCAGATATATTTATTTAGTTTAGTTTAATGTTATAGTAAATAGAATTATAAAATCAAATTCGATTGAAAATAAATAATTAAACTAATTTTAAAATTTCAAATATTGTGAAAGAAAAATTAGATGCATAGTTGTAGACAAGTATGCCTATTCCCAAAATTATAAAGGATTCCAGTTTTTTATTATTAGTCGCCACTGAAATTACATAACATAGACAAATTAATAATAATTATAAATTTACTTCAATCATATATACAATAATAAATCATAGTTTTATATATATATGGGAATGCCACAATTTCATAATTTAGTTAAAACAACTTATTCATTGATACGATATGAAATGAATAATATATGGATGTGTTCGATTATTAATTTCATTATTATTAAAAAGATTTGTTATATATACGAATCATGCATTTAAAAAGTAAAATTTCTTACCTGAATAGGCTGTGAGTAAACAAAGAAGAGTATATCCCAATATAAGCAAGTAATGGGGTGTCAGAAAAATATGTCCCCAAGTAATTTCCAATAATCCTAATAATTTTCCAGATCCACCGACGATTAAAGCTTTCATTAACTGTATTACACTACATTTGTTTGGATTATTTGGATAAAGATGCCACTTCACTTTAGTACAGAAAATTATAGCAAAGACGAAAGCCGCAAAAGCGAAAGCAGTATTGAATAATATTAAATAGAAATTACATTCTCCATTAACATTAGATTGAAATATCTTCCAATATTGAACATATTGATTGATATTGTTACATAGATAGAAATTTCGGAAAGATTCAATAAGCCACAAAATTATTACTAGTTTCCAACAAGACGTTATATCACAATTATAAAGTAAATGTCTGTATGCTTGTCTTTTAAGTAATATTAAATCAACTAAAATTATTGCTGGATCGTACTCAATGTATTTATCTGCCAAGAGATCACATGTTTCCTGAAATGAATAAAAATCGATTATTAATCAAAGAAGGAGGATTAATTTTTTTATGGTAAAAGATATTTTACAGTATAAAGTTCCAAAAAATTGACTTTTGAAATGTAAATAAAATATATTTAATTTTGTATAAGAATCAATTCATATCCATATAGATATTTACGTATATAGAAGTAAAAATAAAAAAAAAAATTTATATAATTTTATTATAAACGTTTTATTACAAAATTAATAACAAAATACAAAAAGAAGAAAGAGGTCCAACGAATAAGCGATAATTTATATCTTTTGTTATTTCAAATACTGGAATATTATATTACAATATAACACATACTTGAATATTAAATATTTAATTATCGTAATAAAAGAAAATATAGAAACTTGCAAACTATGAATAAGGGTATATAACAGTAGTTGTATAGAAATAATCTTGACGATATGGCGTATATTATATATGATTTAAATGATACAGTACTTCTGTAAAAATAATGGTAACAACATCTACAAACAATATTATCTTTCTTCAGTTTTATTAAAATAATCTATTATTCGTTTTGCGTCGGCCTCAATTTCTGGCTCGATTTTACTCAATGTTTTTAAATTATACAGCAAACGATCTATTTCTTCGCCCTCTATGGGAGGGGAAGATGGTGACTTATTTTCTCCGTCAATTGATGTTTCTTCGAGAATTATTTCAACTTGTTCGCATCTGGAAATCCATTCTGTTATTTCTTTGGCAGACATTACATTGAACGATTGTTCCCCATTCTTCTCTTCAGAGACTATGGGATTCTCTGTTCTAACATCATCAAGTTCAACCTGACGGTTAAGAATTTTCGCCCATGAGTTATGTATAGTTTGCAATGTAACATCATCCCATGCTTCACTAATAAAGTTGATACAATCTTTAATATCGTAATCAGCATAAAATTGTGTAAGACCGTCATCATATTGCAGTACTTGAAGTACCTGTTGGAAAGAAACGTATATAGTATGCATATAAAAAAATTGAATTGTTTTAAGCGAATTGTATTAAACGTAAAACATACTTGATGAAACAGTTTATGCCTAAATAGTTTTTTACATTCGGCAATTACACCTCGATCCATAGGTTGAATCATCGAAGAAGTATTCGGTGGTAAAAACATTAATACGAAATGCCCATCGTCCAGTTCGTCTTTTTCAAGTTTATGGGCCTTGAAATTATCAACGAGTAATATTACTTTTCCTTCACGTTGTTCCTGTAACTGGCGCTCTTTTACACATTGCTTAAAATGATTATTGTACCATTCTCGAAATATATCTTCGTTAATCCAAGCATTAGGGTGACTTTTATATACCACCGGTAGTGTATCCCTGCAATGTTTTAATGCTCGAGGATTAGCGAATTTATTTACAAAGAGTAATGGCAATTTATGTGTACCACTGGTATTTGCGCAAAATGCGACAGTCACTATGTCTGTCTTTCCGTTTTCTCCTTTTATAATCAAACATTTTTCTTCGTGGGCTAAAGTTTTCCACGGAAGTGCCCTCCAAAGTAAACTAGTCTCGTCTATATTATACACATCTTCTTCGTCTATATTTTCCTTTACTAACGTTTGCAAAAATTCACGTATAAAATTATTCGCGGCGATTTCGTTTGGATTCGTCGTTTTCTTATCAATATCGTACTTCTTCTTCCAGTTCCAGAGCCAGCCCCGGCTCCCTTTGAAATTCGACGTACCAGCAAACTCTGTCTCCATTTCTTTGGCCTTTTTAATTAAGATATTATCTGTTAAACAATCTCCTAATAACTTCCTTTGCAGAAACCAATTGTACAATTTCGTCTCCATATCTGTGTATGTTGATTTCCGTTGCCTCTTCATCTCCCGATGCTTTGGATTTGCCGCGAAGTTGCGAATTTCTTTTGAATTCTGCCGGTATCGTCGTATAGTCCTTTTGCTCAGCCCGTATTCACAGGCGATGCCACTCACTGTCATACCATCTTCTAACTTTGTTAAAATTTCTAACCGATCCGCTATGCTTATGTTAGCACCAGAAGAGGATGACATCATGTACTTTGAATAAGTTGTCTTCAATTACACTGATCAAAAGTTCGACAAATTCTATTCTTGTTATCACTTGAGCATCAGTATGTTCGTATGCCTGCATCAAAGCACAATATTTTCTTCACTTTGTATCCACTCCGTCTAAATCTGTTACAGGTGCATTACATAGTTGGTTCAAACGATAATGTATACAATAGTGCCGCATTAGCTGACTGGGACTTTGCCGTGTTAGCTGACGGTCACTATCCCCACCAATTCTTGGAACTATGTTTGTAGAGGGGCATCATGTTTATTTTAACCTTCTGTCAGGTACATATTGCTGTATATATGTAAGTATTCAATGAAATACTCAACAGAAAAAAAAAGAACACTCGGGTTCTCCTAGAAGAATTTTACTTTTCTTGACCTTGATAGCTAGCTAGAAATTGTCCTAGCTAGCTACGATCAGCTAACGCTGCACTCTAATGGATCATAAATTAAAATTATGTAGCCAAGAACATACTTTGAATCTCAAGTTGAATCTCAAAAGCTTTATTAAATGTTACTTTGCAATATTGTTATATAGAGTAAGAAAAACTGTACTTATCATTTAATGCTTTCAGTTCAGCCTTAAAATTTATATTATTAAGTCGATTAATAAGTTTTACAATTCTAAGTCATGACAGAATTCTGTTCGAGATGAAAATGTACTTCAATAAAGTTGAAACAAAGATAAAAAAAACCTGTTATATATGAAATCTAGATTTATACTGAAATTTATCTGTATCTGCTATATTGAAATTTTTAAAGAAAGAGAAAAAAAATCCAACAAAGAGAAAATATTCAAAGAAAAAAGTTTTTTTGATAAGCACAATCAAACAAGATAAGAAGATAAAAAGATAAGAAGATAAGAAAATAAAAGTCTTGTTTGCTTATCTAGTGCAAGTAAAGTAAAGGAAAATCATCTAGTGCAAGTAAACTAAAGGAAAAAATTGGTTGAAAATAGAAGCTCATTAATTTGTTGAGCATAAAATATAGAAAAAAAAGAAACGAAATATGGATATAATGGCATCGTGATCATTTCATTTCCATAATACGTACAAATATGTACAAATATGTCCATAATACAAACAGATCACAATATAGATCATACGATTTCACTTGGTCTAATTAATATACTTATCCTGAAAAAGTCATTTGATCGTTATGTATCACTAACTTCGATTATTAAAGTTTATAGTTAATATTTTTAAAATTTATCGAGTATTTAGTCATTTCGTGTTAAACATTATGTGTTTAAATCACTTTTCAAAACGTGCAAATGCAAATTTTTCTTAAATAATTTAAAATTTAGATTAAACTTTATTTAAATAAAATTTAAAGTTGGAACGTTATTCTGTAAAATTATACATAAAATTTCCGTAGTTAAAGACGTAAAACTAATTTTATATTTTTGCAAAGAAAAAAAATTATATAATATGCAACATACACATTTTAAAAGTTTGAGAACGCTCGGACAGTATCTCCTGTAGAGTTCTTCCACTTTAGCTCCACAATTTACACATCGATACATTATCTGTTTAATTTATGTTATTTTCATTCTTTTCATATCTGCAACGAAACAGATATTATGTAAAAATTATAAAATTATTGTAATTATTTCTATAATAAACTTCAAATTTAGATAATTTTACTCCGTTCTGGAAAATTGAAAAATATCTCAAATTTAAATGAAATATGAAAAAATTTTTATTTATAGTATTTATTTATAGTATTTTATTTATAGTATTCGTGAGAATCTTCGATTAAATTTATATTTTATGTTAAACATCTTTTTAAAATATGAATTAGCAAGCTTCGCTAAACTGAATGTAAAATTTAAATGTAAAAATTCAAGAATTGCATCAAGATTAAACAAAAAAATAATAAAAAGTTCCAAGATATATTTAAGTATATATCAATAAACATTTATCCTTTACTTTATACTGTTTCATAATTCCTTTGAAAATTTTATAAATAAAAGAAAATTTTCAAATACTTACATAATTAAGAACTGTTCAAATATTTCACAATTAATAAATATCGCTATTATTATCACGTAGTTGATAAACCTTGAAAGTCACGCTGGATTACTTCTTCTGATTAAAAAATTATAGAAAGAGCCTGCACAAATACTTAAAGTGAAAGTGCTGCTGGTTTTAAAAGGCTGGAGTCAGTATTCCAGTTATTCAGTCATCTTACAAAGTTCTTAGTGTATACAAGAGTGCAATGGAGAATAATTCTATTCTTCTTCCAAATGGACAATTAATGCCAATAGTTGGTTTTGGAACTTGGCAGGTAAAATTGTTTAATATACGCATGAACTAAAACATTTGTGAAAGAATTATTTTTACTGTAATTATCATTTAGACACAAAAATATTAAGATGATATTCGTATAATTAGCTACAATTGATTTTTAAATGTTATTATATTATATGTGTTCTATTTCTAATCTGCTTTCTTTTGAATTTGCATATTTAATTTAATTTAATTTAATTTCTAAATGCTTTTTTGAGATTGCATATTTAATTTCATTTAATTTTGTGATATAAAATTATAAATTCATTTTATTATTGTTAAACATTACAAGAACAGGGATTCAATATTTTAACAATAATTTTGTTCTTGTTTTTTTCATTATAAATAATTTTAAAATAACAATAATCTATACGTATTAAGAATTTATCTAAAATATATTTAGATAAATATTTAGATAAATGGATAACAAATCTTAGTTATCATAAATCTATAAATCAACTTGCTTAGTTTGAAGTGTTACTCTTTTTTTAACAACGTAATAAAAGAATGAAGAATTGATATATGCATCTATTTTGACTACAACCTGTTGCTAATGGTCTTGAAGCAACATTACAAATATACACATAAAAAAGATTTCTTTTAATTTTTTTTTTAAATTGTATAAATGCCATAAAAAATACAAGAATTGTAGTAATAATTAATATTTTACTATATGAAAATAAAACATACATTCATGTAATTAAATAATTTGATATATTTATATGTATAGATTTACTTTAAACCTAAGATCAATATTATTTTATTTATATCTACATATTTTCAACCAAAAATTTTAAAATTACGTCAATTTATATGTAATTAATATAATTTCTAACCTCACAGTTTAAAATACAAGTATTAATAAGTATAAACTAATAAGTATAAAACTCATTCTTTCAATTTTAAAAATTAAATATTTTTACAACAAAAAATTTTTATAGCAGAAAAGCTATTAACATTGTCAATAATATTATTAATTTTTCTAAGTAAAAATGATATATAAAAATACATTTTACCTAGTAATAGGTTATTTTTTTTATATAATCATAATCTTGATTCACTCGTCTTTTAAAACAAAAGAAAGATCAATTTTTGAATAAAAATTGAATAAAATATAATAACAAAACTTTTTTTTTACAAGGGATGTTTAGTTTAATCGTACTAGTTTAATTTATCACGGAAATGAAACACAACAGATATATGCGCGTGTATTACACAATTCTATCAAACCATTTTTACCACAATATTAAAATACATCTAAAATTATTAACATTTCGTTAAATTATTATTATATTATACATTATGATTGTGTATGAAAATATAAAAATATGATAAGATTTATTTATAAATCGTATTATCATGTTTATCTTATAGATATACACGATAGAGAAAAAAGTTTTACAGTATTTTAAAATTAGTATACACAATAGCACAACTTTTTACATTTGTAATGTTATTTTAAAAAGTCAAAATGATGTTTAATTTTTTAAATGATACTTTTTATACATTTATATAATGTATGCAAGCGATCGTGGAAAGATTTAATCATAACATGATACCTCAAAATAACACAAGGATAAACGTAAAAGGAAATATTTATATCTCTAATGCATTTATAAGTACATTTTAATGACTAAGATATACAAATTAGTTACATTAATAGTTAGTTCTACATCTTTCCAATAGCAAATATAAGATGTATATACTTTTGTCATTTTTGTCAATTCTAAGAAAAATCATTGTTAATTATTTTAAATAACATTTAAGGCAAAAGAAGAGGAATTACAGAAAGCATTGGACATTGCATTAGAGGCAGGATATAGACATATTGATACAGCAACAGTATATGAAAATGAAAAAATAATTGGTCAGGTTCTCAAAAAATGGTTTGATTCTGGAAAAATTAAGCGATCTGATATTTTCATTGTTACAAAGGTAATATCAATTTTATTAGAATCATAACGTAAAAATAATGTTAACGAAATTAATAGAAATTAATCATTAATAATATTAAATTAATCATTAAATAATATTGAGTTATAAAGGATTATTAAAAATTGTCGTTTTTCTATTCTTAGCTTCCTCCTTCTGGAAACAGACCGGAAGATGTTGAAAAATGCATTAAAAAATCTTTAAAAGATCTGCAGTTAGAATATGTAGATCTTTATTTGATTCACACTCCTTTCGCATTTGAAAAAGTAAAAGGAGATTTTCATCCTCAGGATGAAAATGGAGAAATTAAGCTTGATCTCAGTACGGATCACGTCAAAATTTGGGCTGAAATGGAGAAGCAAGTCAACTGTGGACGAGCTAAAGCAATTGGATTATCAAATTTCAATGTTCACCAAATTACGCGAATTTTAAATAATTCGAAGGTAAAAGTATCGATGTTGCAAGTTGAATTGCATGTTTACTTACAACAGAAGCATTTGGTAAGACATGTTTTTCTTTGAATGTATATTTTGTTACAAAATTGTTTAGTATAAAATAAAATGATATTTTACAGGTAGAATTCTGTAAAAAGCAAAACATTCCTATAACAGCATATTCGCCACTTGGTACACGCGGTTTTGTGAAATTACTGAAAAAATCGCAAGAAATCCCAGATATGTTACAAGACAATGTAGTATTAGAAATAGCAAAGAATTACAAGAAATCATCTGCACAAATTTTATTACGATTTATTGTACAAAATGGAATCGCAGTTATCCCTAAAAGTACGAATTCTCAAAGAATTAAAGAAAATATACAACTATTCAGTTGGGAACTTCAGCCGGAGGATATGGAAAAATTATCAAATCTCGATCTTCACGAAGCTGGCAGAATTTGTGATTTTATTATGTTTAAGGGCATAAAACGTCATCCTGAATATCCTTTTTAAACTTTTTATATAACAGTATCGGATCGTATACACGTATACTGTTGCATTAAAGAATTATATATATATATCAATACATGCTTATGTAAAGGGCGGTAATTTTGTCTAAATAAATATCTTATTGCTTGTCAATTCAAATTCCTATGTACATTTCAAATTCCTATCCTTAAATCTTATTAAAAAATAAAATAAATTGTTGATACTTCATTGTCGAGAATACGAAAAACTTAAGTACCTGTTACGTGAATTTTATATCTTTACCAAATTTGAAATATGTATAATCAAATTAATCTTAGGTAGACAATGACTGCTATGTTTCAATTAAACATAAATCGAGCAAAAAAAGAAACAAAATTACACGAAACCTCATTTTCTCAAATAAGTACAATTTATGTAAGTAGAAAGGAACGTAACTATATAAAGAACCCCACCCTAATGAATCGAAGCGTACAATATTAAAGGTTTGTTCTCAATGAAATAGGATTGTATATTAT
This sequence comes from Heterotrigona itama, assembly GCA_903986555.1. NCBI lineage: Eukaryota > Metazoa > Arthropoda > Insecta > Hymenoptera > Apidae > Heterotrigona > Heterotrigona itama. Next base: position 60,701 of record CAJDYZ010009726.1, on the reverse strand, counting down.
TGTACAATGTGAATTAATTACACATGTGTAATAAAATATTTATTATATCGAACAAACAGTTTTATTTTGTATAATTTGGATTTTATACTTTAGATTAAAATTTGTGGTAATTTTTTGAAACATATTTTTGATGTCATATGTGCTTTGTGTTCAGGCTTATTTGGTCATGTGTTGTGTCAACAATAAGGACGCTGATTTCTATGATTGTTAAATAACAATTTATGATGTTATATACGTAAATGGAAATTGATTAAAGGTAATAAACAGTTAATAGTAGTATAATTTTAAAAGTCAAAGGTCTTTTCGAAGATTGTATTAAATATTATATTAAAGTTACCTGAAGATTATAGTGCCACTCCCTAGCTTATGTGGTCATATAACATGCAGTCATGCAATTAATTCTTTGAATTTTACTGTTGAAGTAATTATTTTTTTTTAAATTTTTTGTATTATTCTTGTTATGTATAATTAATAATATTAAAGCAAGGCGGAAAATGATTAATAATTAGAAATTAACATTTATATATTTTCTCTGATATTATTTATATTTATAATAAAAATATTATAACAGTCATTTGAAATATATTATGTTTTATTACTTAATTTCTTGTTATAGATAAAGAAGGAATGATTGAATTTGTACAATTAAACAATATATTTTTATTTCAGATTATAATCAATTATATTGAAATAATGATGTATTATATACCAAAGATTTTAATATATATTCTCATTGTGTCAAGTAATGCACAAAACATCTTATATGGGGAACAATATCATCAATGTCCACAACATTGGATAAAATTTCAAGAATCATGTTATCGTTTTATAAAGAGTCCTATCAGAAACAGGCAAGAAGCAAGAAGAAATTGTGAAGCTTATCAAAGTGACCTTGTTACAATTAATTCCTTGGAAGAACATGGATTTATATTATATCAATTATTATGGCAAGATCCACAACACCGCAAATGGTATACTGGTATACAATACCAAAATGGGAACTGGATAAATGAAGCTGATAGTACTCAGTTATTAAATATGGATAATGCATTTCTACCTGAACCAATTGATAATATATTTGGTGGAGACTATTTAGTGTATTCTTATCATAATAATTTACAAAGGTGGGGACTGGAAAAAGTAACTGGCAAAGATAAGTTGTTATACATTTGTGAAGCACCAATTTCTAACCTACATAACTTAGTAGATGATGATCGTACTTATCAGTATGGCATTGAAATTGATAATCCCCATGAAATTCCTAGAGGACCATACTTCATTAAACAACCTACTGATAAAGTATTTGATTTGTCAAAAAGAAAAATAAACAATGATGTTACACTGAGTTGTTTAGCAGGTGGTTTTCCTGCGCCAATGTATGAGTGGTTCAAAGAAGATTATGAAAATGATAGACTGATTGCAACAAAAATAGATCCATTAAATAATATTAGATATACAGTTAGTGGTGGTACTTTAATTATTTATGAACCTGATCAGGTAAGTAATATTTATATAAAGTTTAATAATTGTATAAAACTTATGTATTAAAAGAAAATAGTTTACATGATACTAATTAATCACTTTTAGGCAGAAGACAGAGGCTCATACCATTGCAAAGCAACAAATAAATTTGGTACAATCATATCTGAAAGTGTGGAACTGTCATTTGGATATATTTTAGAATTTAATTTAAAACGTTCAGAAGAACGTGGGGAACAAAATTGGGGTAAAGCTGTATATTGCGATCCACCACAGCATTTTCCAGGAGTCAAATATTATTGGGCACGTGATTATTTCCCCAATTTCGTGGAAGAAGATAAACGTGTTTTTGTCTCTCATGATGGAGCACTTTATTTTTCTGCATTGGAAATGATCGACCGTGGCAATTATTCTTGTAATGTTCAAAGTGTTGCCTCTGATACTGGTCGTAATGGACCATTTTTCCCCTTGAGGGTTGATCCACATTGTAATTATTTTTCTTTATTCTTCAATGTGTAATTTAATATCATCATCTTAATATCTTCATCTGTAACTTAATATACTTTTACAAGTAAAATATTTTATTTTTTGATGATAATTTGATAATTTGTTTATTTTTAGCCTCTTTTCAGCAATTAAAGTTTCCCAATAACTTTCCAAAGGCATTTCCAGAAGCTCCAATTGCAGGAGAGGAAGTTAGACTTGAATGCATTGCATTTGGATAGTAAGTTAATTCTTTTTTAAATAAATTACAATATTTAAATTAATAAATTGTGATACTTTTGAGATAACACATAATTTTATTATATAATATATTTTTTAATTTAACACAGCCCAATTCCATCATACAATTGGACAAGACGAGGTGCATCACTGCCACGTGGATCATACACAACTAGTTTTAATCGGGTATTAATAATTGCAAAAGTACACGTTGATGATCAAGGAGAGTACATTTGTAGAGTACATAATGATAGATCGGCAATTGAAAATTCTGTAAGGCTAACTATTCAAGCAGCTCCGAACTTCACAATTCCATTAACAGATAAACACATGGATAATAGAGGAGAGTTAACTTGGACTTGTGAAGCATTTGGAATACCAGATGTTTCTTATAATTGGTTTAGAAATGGTGAAATACTGAACATGGAAACGCTTCCTCCAGAAGATAGAGATCGATATTCTATACAAGATAATGTTTTAAGTATAAAATATCTGGATCCAGAACGGGACCAAGCTATGTATCAGTGTCGTGCGAGAAATCAATTAAAAACAAAATATTCATCTGCACAACTACGAATTTTATGTAAATTATTATTTATATATTGATATTATAATTTTCATATTTGGAAATTATTATTTTTATATATTATTTTAAAATTTTAGCATTAAAACCATCTTTTAAAAAACGACCTATGGAACCTGAAACTTATGCAGCAGAGAGAGGTAATGTTACAATATATTGCAATCCCGAAGCTGCACCTAGACCAAAATTTGTGTGGAAGAAAGATGGAAATGTGATTGGTTCTGGTGGTAGGCGTCGAATTTTAGAAACTGGTAATCTAATAATTTCTCCAGTATCGAGAGATGATGAAGGTACCTACATTTGTACTGCAACAAATCAATATGGAAGTGATGAAACTCGTGGACGCTTAATAGTATTACGTAAGATATTTATATATTTCATGTACAAGATGTTCATGAAATAACAACATAAATTAAATCAAGTTAGACGTATTAATTTTTAATAAAACTGAATTAAAAATTTTCATTTTAAATTTGTCTTTAGAGGAATCATCTTTTTAGAGACAGGATGTCATGATTTTATGATTTCACGAACATCTTATATAATTATATATTTCATTATGTTTAACACATTGAGTTTATTAAATTAAAGGTGGCCCACAGTTTATGGAAAAATTACCACAATACATTACTACCGCAGTGATGCAAAATCAAACACTGCATTGTATGGGGGAAGTAGATGAAATGCTGGATGTAGCTTATATTTGGAAACATAATGGTTTACGTATTAGAGACGAAGATTTAATGAACAATCCTAGATTACATATTGATGGAGAAGAACTTAACATAATAAATGCTACATTTGCGGAAGCAGGAGAATATGAATGCATAGTTAAAAGTGCAGTAGGTGAAATTTCCAGTAAAACGACAGTTACAATAGAAGGACCACCGGGACCACCTGGTGGTGTACAAGTTGTAAATATTGTAAAAACTTCTACAACTTTACGCTGGACCGATGGTGCTTTCAATGGCAAACCTATTACTATGTATACCGTAAGCGCAAGAACAAATTGGAATCATACGTGGTTTAATATTATAGAAAGTATGTATGATACAATTATTTATAATCTTTAATTATATGAAATATTGTACATAATATAAATATTTTTTCAGATATAACTGCTGTTGAAGTAGATAGATACAATGGTAGAAAAGAAGCTTATTTGGAAAATGTTTTAAATCCTTATACTACATATGAGTTTCGTGTATGTGCTTTTAATGACTTAGGATACAGTTTACCATCATCGCCTTCTCCACAATATAGCACACCATCAGATAAACCAACGAAAGTTCCATCTAATATAGGTGGAGGAGGAGGAAAAATTGGAGATCTTACAATAATATGGGATCCTTTACCGCCATCTGAACAAAATGGTCCAGGAATCTATTATAAAGTTTTTTGGCGTCAAAAGCGTCACGAAACCGAGTTTCAATCATTATCTTTAAAAGATTATGGCAATGTTGGAAGAAGTGTTGTTCAAATACAACAGCAATATTATTATACAGAATATGAAGTTAAAGTTCAAGCCATTAATGCATTAGGTTTTGGACCAATTTCTAACGCAGTTACGATATTCAGTGCTGAAGATATGCCCCAAGTAGCTCCACAACAAGTTGTTGCACACAGCTACAATAGTACTAGCTTGAAAGTTAGTTGGTCGCCAATTGAACAAACACGCGAAAAGATACGAGGCAAATTGATAGGGCATAGAATAAAATATTGGAAAGAAAGTAATAAAGAGGAAGATGCAGTTTATTATTTATCTCGAACTGCGAGACCTTGGGCTCTTGTAGTTGGTTTGCAACCAGATACTTATTACTATGTTAAAGTAATGGCTTATAATACTGCTGGAGAAGGACCTGAGAGTGAACGATATTTAGAGAGAACTTATCGTAAAGCACCGCAAAAACCACCATCTTCTGTCAACGTATATGGAGTAAACCCTTCAACAGTTCGAGTTGTTTGGCGCTATGTGCAACCAAGTTTAGAGGAAGAACCATTAATAGGTTACAAAATACGTGTTTGGGAGTTAGATCAAGATATGAGTACCGCAAATGATACTATTATACCAGGTGGTTCGAAATTAGAAGCTTACATTACAAATCTCAGTCCTGGAAAAGCATATCATTTACGTGTACTTGCATTTAGCAAAGGAGGAGATGGACGTATGTCAAGTCCAACTCATACATTCCAAATGGGTGATGCAGCTGCTTTTAGAAGCAGTGCGGGTAATAAAATTCTGGATGCTGCTTTAGGTATATTATTGTTATTATTATTGAGAATTTATGAATATATATAATACGAGTATACTTTTTATAATATCATAGATCTACTAAATCATTAGTAACAAATTGAAGAGAGCGTTGTGTATGTGTGTGTATGCACGCGCGCGCGCGTATAAATATTTTTATGAAAAACTAGAAATAGAACAGTACAATTTGATGTTTTTAAACCATTAATTTGTTGAGCAATATTTGATGCAAATGATCACTTTTATTAGATTTCTAATGAGACTCAACCATCAATTTTAGATAATACAATAGATGGTTGTCATAAATTGACATTGTATGATAATGTTGACATGAACATGAATGAATGTGGAATATATATTTTAAAATCTCAATTTTTTAAGTAAGTACTTGTTTTTTTTTTAATATTTACAAACTAAATTGTAATTTGTTTAAAAGTATTAAATGAAACAAGATAAATGGATTATTCTGTCAAAGTAAAGATATTTTGTCATTAAAAATAATCTAATATATACATATATACATATAAGATAGACTTCTATATAAATTTTTTTTGAATTATTAAGATATTATGAACAAATGATTTTTTTTAAATTAAGAACTTTTTTGTACAAAAAATTATATCTATCCGTCCATAAATGAATGTCCAAATGATAATGTGTAAATAATAATTATCATATTAATATTTTTTAATGTTATACTCTTGACTATAGACAATAACAAAAAACTTGATTAAAAAGAATCTCATAAAATGATATAAAACAATGCATACGAGAATTTTGTCAACACGTTGCGTATAAACATCTGTTATTTAATTATGTAAAAAATTTATTATTTGTATAATTGCATTTAACTTAAAACACAAATTATACAAAATAATAAATTTTGGTAGCTGTCATTGCATTGATGTAAGGATGTTTAACTTATGAGAATAGAATATATAGCTTTTTATACTAATACATTAATAGTAAATAAAATCTTATATATGTTTTTTACAAGAAAAATCAATTTGTTTTTTATCCTTTATTAGTCTTTCAAAAAATAAAATTATGTAGGAAAAATAAAATATGTATAGTTATATAATTAAAAATATACATTTTTGAGTTAAAAGTGCATTAAATTGAAATATATTAAATTCAATGAATTTTAATTGAGAGACGGATAACTTTTGCATATAATTTTTTTAATATATAATGAATAACATTTTAATATTTCTAAAGGTTATAAAATTCAAATAAAAAAATTATAATTAAGTTTATTAAATATTTATTATTAATTTATTAAATGATTATTAATTTAAACTAATATATATAGTGCCAAAATACTAAAGGAATTATATTTAAAATTTATTTCATTATTTAAATTTAAATATTTTAGACATCATTAGGCACACGTAGTAGGCATCAGTTTATTGCCAAATATATACATATACGTGTATATATGTATGGAGAGCTACTTTAATGTAGAGGTTATAAAAAATAATTATACTTTAGATACTGTTTCATGTAGTTTAATTTTAGAAACCAATGATAATGCTTAAGATACATATGATAATTCTTATTTTGTTGATAACTTTTAAAAAACTGTAAATATATTCTGCGGAGATAAATGTTATTTGAATGCCAATGACTGCGATTCGTAAATAGTCTTGAGAAAATATCACAGAAGAATTTCAGTTATTTTGTAAAGTTTTACTTTTAAAGCTAAATATGTTGCGATTTACAAGTCAAAAATTATGTTCGAGACAAATGTTGAACAAAGTTTCAAAATTTAATATTAAACAAGCTAGATATTTGAATTTACTCGAATATCAGAGCAAGGAGCTCCTAAGAGATTGTGGAGTTTCTGTACAAAATTTTGCTATTGTGGATGATTTAAATAAAGCGAATTCTGCATTACAGAAATTAAGTTAGTATTTATTTAATTATAATTTGTATATGATTATAATAAATTATTAATACAAGTTTAATAGTAATGTGCTTTGTAATCCAAAATTGATTTCTTTTTAGTTTAATTTTTTATCAATCTATTACTGTAAATCATACAAGTATATATTAATTAGCATTTATTTGATTTTTATTTATTTTTGTAGGTGCAGAAGAGTATGTTATAAAAGCTCAGGTACTAGCTGGTGGCCGTGGAAAAGGATGGTTTGATAATGGTTTTAAAGGAGGTGTACATCTTACAAAAGAGTAGGTATAGATAATATAACATACAATACAAAAATATGTGTATTATTCATTGTTTAATATTTTTAATAGCCGTAAAGCTGTTATAGATGTTGCGAAAAATATGTTAGGCCATCGTCTTATTACAAAACAGACATCAAAAGATGGTATATTGGTACAAAAAGTTATGATAGCAGAATCTGTAAATATTGCACGTGAAATGTACATTTGTATTCTTATGGACAGGCAGTACAATGGTCCTGTATTAATTGCTTCACCAGCAGGTGGTATGGATATAGAAACAGTCGCTGAAAAAAGTCCAGAATTAATAAAAACTATACCTCTTGACATATATTATGGAATAAATGATGAGATAGCTAAAGATGTTAGCATATTTCTTGGTTTTGTGGATCCAACGATACAAGAGAAAGCAATATATGAATTAAAAAATTTGTGGAAATTATTTGTAGATATTGATGCTTTACAAGTTGAAATTAATCCATTGGTTGAAACTTTAGATAAACAAGTTATAGCAGTAGATGCAAAAATAGCATTTGATGACAATGCTCAATTTAGGCAACAAGATTTATTTGCCTTAGAGAATAGTGATACAAAAGATCCTAGGGAAGCAGATGCATCACGATTCAATTTGAATTATATTGGTATGGATGGCAATATAGGATGTTTGGGTATGTTTATATGTAGTATAATAATAATATCTACAATATTATACAAAATTTTTTAAATAATTGGTACTTAATTTTTAATTTACAAAAATTTGTATAAAATATTTTGAATAAAAAATTATTCTAATTAATGTAGAATTCAAAATGATATATATATATATATATATATATATATATATATATATATATATATATAAATGATATATTTAGTTAATGGTGCTGGTTTGGCTATGGCTACTATGGATATTATTAAATTAAATGGTGGATCTCCAGCAAATTTTCTGGATGTGGGTGGAAGTGTAAAAGAGGATCAGGTTTATCAAGCATTTAGAATTCTTAGTGAAGGTATGTATTATAACATAGATTTTTTAAATTGAAAAAGATAGAAAAGATAAACTTTTCTTACCTTCTATACATCATATGATGGCTAAAAATATTTCTAAATTCATAACTATATTAAGAAGTCCAATGAATGATTTTATCAAACATAATATTATATCTGCAAAATTATATTTACATATTTTCTATAAAAGTAATTTTGTCTTTGTATCTCTAGATCCAAAAGTAAAAGTTATTCTTGTAAATGTATTTGGAGGTATTGTAAATTGTGCTACAATAGCAAAAGGAATTATTACAGCATCTCATAATTTAAAGCTTAAAATTCCACTTGTTGTTAGACTAGAAGGTAATTATTTTCGTATTTAGTTTTTAATAATTATTTAATTTTTAATTTTGTTAATTTTAGCAGTTTTAGAATATTATTTATTTATGTTTTTATTGTTATATAATTTAATGATTACTTTGTTGTTTTTAAAATAGGTACTAATGTAACAGAAGCAAAAGTTCTTCTTGCAGAGAGCAATTTACCAATTGTTACAGCAAATGATTTAGATGAAGCTGCAAAAAAAGCAGTTAATTCTGTGAAAACATAAGTTTGGCAACATTCTTGTGTATTAACTTCATTAAGACTGGAAATTTTTGCTACAAATACATATCTATAACAATATCAAGATATTAAAAGTTAAGTTTTGTATTCTTTTTTTAAAAAATAATATTGTTTACATTGTTTTACATTTACAGTCATTTATTGTTTATAAATTATTTTCATTAATTTAAGTTTAATTTTTTTTAACATGCTCACAGAATGATAATTCAAGGAATGTTTCAGATTTAATATCAATAAGTTAAATTCTTTATTGGTATTAATGAATATTCTTTTCCCTTTGTGATTATATCCTATTCTTACTATTATAAGTTCTGTTTCTGTTCCCATTAATAGTCTTATACAATTATACACAGAAGTGTTATAATTCATAATTGTATACATTTTATACATTTTCAATAAATAAATAAACGGAACATCTTTATATATCTGCTTGAAAGATAAGCTAATTTTATACTGTTTTATAATTTTATAAGAAAATCATTAAATATGTTTTTAATGATTATAATATGTCTACTTTCTCGCATTTTCTTTAGAATTTATGTTATATTTGATAAAAGAAGGTTCTTATCGTTGCATGATTGACATGCACCTACACATAAGAAATAAAAATTCTACATTTACACATACAATTATGATTATATAATTATGAATTACTACAGTTAAACTGTTATCTCTTTGGGAATCCTAAAAATCGCGATTATGTCTTTAACACATTGTGGAAAGAGATAAAAATAAGATTTATGAAATAAATTTGAAAATTGATAAATTACAATTAAAACTTGCAAATTTTTATAAAATTCTTTTAACTATTATAAGATTTAATTATGATACAATATATTATAACATCAGATTTCTAAATTCATGAAATCTTATTAAACTGTTCATATGAGTTTCAAGTTTCATTAACCATTAGACTGAATAAAAATTGGATGAACATTGTACGAATAGAGGATTTAAATAAAATCGTAAAGCTCTAATGAACAATAAAAATGGCGACAGAGAACAGTGATAGTGAGAAAGGAATAGTGAGAGAAACAGCAGATCGGCGTGCGTATATATATAGTTTGCAAATCAGAGTGGGAGGGTGTTGAAGACGAGGGGATAGCTATTCTCGGAGTTCGTTCGGTACATTTTCCCTCTCTTCCAAATTCGGTGGCGGTAAACGTCAGTAAACCTTTCTAAATCGTATCGAACAGTGCAAAGAATTTCTTCTCTTTATCACATCGTTTAAATGTAAATTGTGCTTGTGGTTTTAAATCATATCAAAAGCGTGAAAGTGCGAACCACACTTCGAAGGGGAATTATTAGCGTGAATTTATATTTTACCGATAGGTCCATTTTATCCTGTGAATAAGGTACTGTGTATGTTTTCATAGTAATATTTATCATTTAGAGAAGAAAAATAATTGTTAATTTTTATTCATTACATTTCCATCTATTATAAATTTAACAGAAAGAAGATGCATCTTTTATCATGTCGATGTTTACTAATTTAATACTTTAATACTTCTAGTCGAAGTTGATGATTTCGAGATTGAATTTAATGAAATTACAGATGTCTTTTGAACTTTAATTTTTGGTACACACATCAAATATTTATATATTTAAAATCTATAATATAAAACATTTTTTTTAATAAGTCTAAGAATTTATATTACGAGATTCAATACATTTACATATCGTTATTTGATGTTGGAACATAAACAATATTTTTATTTTATAAATTAGAATTATAAAAGTGAAATTAATATTCGTTTATTAATTGCATATTATTAAGATATTTTTCATTATCTCAAATTCTTTTACTTACACTTGTGCTTAATTTTGTTACTTTTGTTACTTTTTCTATTAGAAATTATTTCCATTGCTGGTCAATTTAAAACATAGAAATGGAAATAAAAAATAAAAATTAATTCAATTTAAATACTACAAAATAATGAAAAATATAGTGGTAAAATTTTTTCTTTTTAGAATTCTCTACATTTTTAATTATGAATTTCAGACATTCAGAGAGAGTGAGAACACAAGATTTTTTTCAATGAAAATTAAGAGTTTGTGTACATGCATTACATTCAATGAATGCTAATTGAAATCTTTTATTAAAAATCAATCGTAGAGTTGTAAATGTACTTCTCTACAAATTTTTTCAAACACACTGTATAAATTAGATAATTGTTTTTTTCTAATTGATATTTATTTTATGAATACAAATGAGATGTTTTGACGACTGATAGATGAACGGGTAGCAATTTATGCTCGAAGTAATTACACGGAATGATATGCATGCCTGGTGAGTGAAACAATTGAGAATTAATATGCGACAAATACGTACATTGATTTTTAAATTTTCTCGACATTACAAATAGCAAGATAATAGATATTAAAAAGTATAATTTTTTAATGACTAATTCAATTTAAATTACGAAGTAAGATTATGTATGGAAATTTCATTTTGTATTGTACAATTGTACTGTATAAAATTTCATCTAATTAATATTTATTGAAAAAGGTAGATTTATTAATGAAAGTAGGCCTATATATTAAATTAAAAATTTTATCATTTCTGTAGATCGAAATAATTTTATTTTTTCTTGATAAAATTTATCTTTTGCACACAAGATTAGACCTTGGAAAAAAGACACGTATGTCTATGCATTCTAAAAATACTTTGGCTCTAACTTGCAACAGGCACATCGTAATTTAGCATGGAATTGATTAATTTCCTATTACATTTATCAGATTACTTATTCGACAACTATCTATAACATAATCATTGAAGTTTGAAATAGTGCCTAGTCTAGTGTATGCAACGTGCCTTATTTAACATCCTGATCGTTTCTACGAAATATAGATTTTATATATATTATGTATGTTATAGATTTATTTTTTAGTACAAGTTTTACACTGTTACAGAGTAGATAGATGGGTCACTGATTTTAGCTTGCCTGAAATTAAAACAAAATTGCAGGAAATTATAAGGTGTATGTATTTTTACATATAGTTGCGAGAGAAATTTAATTAGAAATATCATATCTTAAACATATTCGAATCTCAGTAACACAATATCAAGGAAAGAGATCTTCGAATTTTGGAACAAAATTATAGTCTTATAGAGATTTCTGTATTATAATATTGAATCATCAAATTTATTATATTTATTTTTTTTTAAACAATTATTATTATTTATTACTATTCTGGAAAATTTTTGTCAAAAATATTTCCCCTTGTAAATATTAGTCATTTATTAAATTTCAATAGCAAATTTTATTTATTAATACTAAATAAGTTGCACAATGTAACGTTGTCACAAACATTCGAATAATCCTCCACTTGCATCTTAAACATTTTTTCCCCTTACGTTGCTTAATATATGACTCACGTGTACATGATTCACGTGTCTTTCTATAATTTTTACTCTTTCTGTCATTCGTGTTTAAGAAATTTAACAACGTGTTTTAACTTAACAGTTTGTCCCAGTTGCGTGGGACACTCTGTATAAGATTACTCAGAACATTGACCTTCGCAATATATTTCAAGATCATTGAAATCGACGAGGTGGACTTCTATTTGTATAACATTTCGCAATCTCTTCGATAAGCAACATAACTTATCCAAAGTATGAAAATTCATTTGCTTGTACAAATCCTAGACAAATCAAAATTAATTAAATGATTTTATTGATTTCTTATATTCGGTATATATATATATATTTTTTTGTTCTTTGAAACATTGTAATTATTTATTTATTTATTTTAATTAATTATTTATTTCGTTCGTCGAAGATTTGTTTTTAACAATTATGCGATCATCATCTCGCGGCTATACAAACAGGTCCGTCAAACGGATGAGTCACAGTTACTTAGGCATTGGATCATGAGAGTTAAATATGGATCAACAGTAAGAGTTTTACTCTTTTGCTGATAAACATTGAATTGTATTGCCAAACACGAATATTTACAAAGAATTGTTTTACATTCGTTTTACATTCACACGAAGTATGTGACACGCGTTGAATCTCTTTTAATAACGATCGCAGGATAGGGTGGTATAATAATCTCTCGCAATATCATATGCAGTAGTATTTCGGAAGACGTTCGCTTGCCAAATTTCGAAACTTATACGCCATTATTTCTACCACGGTAGAGTTAGTCGCAGCGAGCGGTCACCTCTCACAGCTGATGAATTATATATCAGAATGAGTCAACCAGAATGAGTGAGAAAACGAGATATCCATTATTTTTCATTATTCTTTGATGCATCGCGACATGATCCTCCGTTTCAAATGAGTCGTCCGAATATACTAAAGAAATGACTATTCATCATCAGCAGATCTCTTACAGAAATGTATTGCACTTGAAAAAAATTATTAATTGAAAAATATTCCGTATCTGTAGTAGTATCTCGAATAACTTTGTATTTACTGAAATCTAGGAGTTGTTCGAAAAAACTGTTACAGACTGTGAAATTTTTTCCAGTTGAGAAACAAAATTTATAGAAATCTAATTTCTCACACAGTTATAGGAAACATTCGTTGTTGTTCGAAAGATATTGAAATTTCTCCAATTAAATTTTAAATAACATTTCTCGACACGTATCTTTTATTATTCGATTATTAAAATTCCGTTAAAAGTTAGTTTGATACACGAAATAATTTTGAGAAATTAACTTTCGTCTCAGTATTGTGAATTGTAAATGTCGTATTTTAATCGAAACGTAATCAGCCTGCTTTTTTTTCGGCCAGTTTAAATGACTGTGACCTAACTCTTGATCGTAAAGGAACGTAAAGGTCTGTCGCTAAAACTGGAATCGCTTCGGAAAAGGAAGAAGAAGGTGACTATTTCGCAAAAGGAATTCGTGTTGCGATACTTACTATATCGGGTGTTATCCATTAACGACGTAATCTCGGTATTTTTCAGTTATTTTACTTAAGTCCACCTTTTACAACGTCACTTTTATTAATACGTGCAGGGATTTGCATTTCACTTTCTCTTGTTCAATTTCGCAATTTTTCAAATCGTATGTCAAACAAAAAAAAAAAAAAATAGGCATGTACAGCGTAATTGTTATTTAATTTCAAATAATATAGGATCAGAATGAAAGTGTTGACGTAATCACGACTATAATAAATTATAATAAATATTTCGAAGAGTTTGAAAGTTGTTGAATTCAATTTTTGTATCTTTACGAATTGGCATTCGTATCGATGAAACTTAACATTAGGTCATCCCGCATATCGTATACAAAATGTATAAAATGATCTACCATTTCCATCCATCTCAAGTGTCTTCGTTAATTCATGTAATAAGCAAAAATATTTCTTACTAATAAGCAGAAATATTGCTTACTTAAAGTTGCAAGAATGTCAATGGTTTCTTTACTGTCGCAGATCTTGGAATGTTCTGTAGATTTTTTTCGTTATTTTGTAATAACGTTATTGTCGATAAATCCTCAGTTATATATTGTTAAAGTCATTTGTTTAGTGATGTTGCTTATAAAAAGACTGCAAATTTCAAGGAACATAATTTTTTGGATGCAGACAATACGAACATTATTATACATATTGCAATTATTTTTTCATACGAAAATTGATCGATTTGATTTTTATATTATTCAATGATGAATTATCAGTAAACTATCAGAGTATTATAGATAAGAACTAAATATCATCGAGTAAAAAGTGGTATTAAGCAAAAGAAAATTTACAGTAGAAACACTATGATTGTTAATAACTTATCAAATATCGTATTCTTTATTCACGTTAACAGTAATTTGTTCTGAAATATTTTAATTTTATATTTATTCATTGTCAGATCTAATTATTGTTATAATTCTATCTTTCTAAAAACGTGCTATAAATATGTATCACAAATTTTCTTCTATCCATCACTGTACATGTTATAAATATATTTAATGCTACATTTATAATGTAGAGTGATATATTTAATAATGAATATTATAAAATAAAAGATAACATTAAACATTCGATAACATACATCTTCTATTTCTACATTCCAACAGTATGAATACTTTTTTTTTCCCTAATATTAAACATTCATAAACATTTATAATGTAGATATACTTAATAATGAAAAATATAAAATAAAAGATAACATTAAACATTCGATGACATACATCTTCTATTTCTACATTCCAACAGTATGAATACTTTTTTTCCCCCCTAATATTAAACATTCATAAACATTTATAATGTAGAGTGATATAGTTAATAATGAATATTATAAAATAAAAGATGACATTAAACATTCGATGACATACATCTTCTATTTCTACATTCCAACAGTATGAATACTTTTTTTTCCCCTAATATTAAACATTCATAAATATTTATAATGTAGATATACTTAATAATGAAAAATAT